>WNWK01005845.1:0-113983 GCA_009830355.1 Cherax destructor
TTCTCTACAGTCCTCTTCTTTGTGACTGAGGTAGCAGTTTCTGATACCATGTCCACATTGCTTTTTAGTTCATTAGGCTGTTTCAAATTTTTCAGTTCTTCTTCTAATCTCTGTATCTTAGCCTCTGCTGTTGTGACTTGCTTCTCCCACTTCCTGCTTTCTGCAGCTATCCTCTCCTCCATTATCTTGCTTTCTGCAGCTATCCTCTCCTCCATTATCTTGCTTTCTGCAGCTATCCTCTCCTCCATTTTCATGCTAAGCTCCTCTAGCTTCCTTCCCCACTCATGTTCCCTTTTCATGAGCTCTGCTGCCCAATCTTCCTTTGCAGACTCATCCTCCAGTCCCCTGGTTTTCCGTCCTGCTCTCTGGGACCCCATTTTTTATTTTTATTTTTAAGATGCCACAGAGTGAAAACTATGTATTTCTGTGTGGTTGTTTTGTGGTGTGATTGCCTGAGTGTTTGTGTGGGGGTGGAGGGAGGGAGAGGAGAAACTGAAGACAGTGGGGAAATGGAAGAGAGGTGGGGAGGGGAAGAGGGGGATTATGCGGAGAGAGTGAAGGAGGGAGAAGCAGAGGTGGAGAGAGAATGGGAGAGGAGAGGGGAGGAGGTGGGTGAGAGAGGGGTTCAGGGAAGGGATTGGGGAGAGGTGGGTGGAGGGAGCAGGGGAAATAGTGTGTGGGGCCTGTGTGTGTGTGTTAGTTTTGTGTGTGTATGTGTATGTGTGTGTGTGTGTTAGTTTTGTGTGTGTTAGTTTTGTGTGTGTGTGTTAGTTTTGTGTGTGTGTGTGTGTTAGTTTTTTTGTGTGTGTGTGTGTTATTTTTGTGTGTGTATGTATGTGTGTGTGTGTATGTTTGTGTGTGTATGTATGTGTGAATAGTAGTGGTGAAATTGTGTTATGGTGTATGAGTGTGTATGTGGAGTTTGCGAGTGACACGTTGTCTGCAGTGCTTCTCTACCTGGCTGACCTGACACACCTGACCTACCAGTTAATGTGTGTGTGTGTGTGTGTGTGGAACTATATGTGTGTGGATTTATTGTGTGAAAAGTAGTGGTGAAATTGTGTTATGTGTATGAGTGGTATGTGAGGTCTGCGAGTAACACGTAGTCTACAGTGCTCCTCTACCTGGCCTGACCTGACACACCTGATCTACCAGTTAATGTATTCTATGATTCACCTGTCTGCTCGCCCTTTTCTACTAGAAATTACCAATTGCTATTTGTTACTGAGTACTTGATATCCTATTCCTTATCTTACTATGAGAGTTGACCGTTCACAATCAGCTTAGCGGTTAGGTAATTGGAACTTACTCCCGACACCCCGAAAACCACGCATAGGTGAATACTTGCGATGCGATGCAGCTGTCCAGCGTGTAGTATCCTGTAGATTGTCCAACTCGATGTGTGTGTGTGTGTGTGTGTGTGTGTGTGTGTGTATGTGTGTGTGTGTGTATGTCTGTCTGTGTGTGTGTGTGTGTGTGCGTGTGTGTGTGTGTGTGTGTGTGTGTGTGTGTGTGTGTGTGTGTGGGTGTACTTACCTTTGCCTACTTGTGATTGCAGGAGTCGATTCACAGCTCCTGGCACCGCCTGTGTGTGTGTGTTATATTGTCAGAGTCGAGTCATAGCTCCTGGTTATGTGCGTATGTGAGCAAGCAGACAATATGTGTACTCATCTAGCTGTGGCTGCAGGGAGTCGAGTCTCAGCTCCTGGCCCCACCAGGAAAACACAAAATAAATATACCACATTTACCTGGTGACCGACCCACATACATGTCTTCATTATCGTACTCTCCCCTAATCCCCTTTTCTTATCCTCTTCCTCCCTCTGTCATCATTCTTGCACTGCTTCCTGCAACATTCTAAGATTTCTCAACGTGTTCAAATGCCTTCTCACTATGGCTTTGAATCTATATTGATAAAGCCACTGGATGAAGAAACATCTACAATAAAGATAACCAGATGTTGCACATGTGACTAATTCTTCAAAGTGTATAAACAAGATTATTCCTAACTTATAAAATTCCAGACTTATAAAGGGAAGCTGGTAAACACGTATGGCTTTCCTGACTCTTAAACATTCCACAACTGGGAGAAGAATTTTTAGACGACATTTCGATCACTCCTGGAGTGTTATCAAGTCGCCAGTATCACTCGTGATTTGATAATATAGTCCAGGACGGACCAAAACGTCGTCTAGTTTTCTCGCAAAACTGTGGGTTAGTTGTGAATAGTTGCAGCCTTTGTATTGTGGCTTACGTCCTTCCGTGGTCCTCATGATTGCTGACCGTTGTTTCTTCTCTTGAGGGTAAATATTATCTATATGAGGGCAGTGTTTACCCTACCGTGGGATCCAACCATTCCCTGCTTCCCCATTCAGTGGGATCCAACCACTCACTGCTTCCCCATCCAGTGGGATCCAACCACACACCGCTTTCCTATCCAGTGGGTTCCAACCACACCGCTTTCCTATCCAGTGGGTTCCAACCACACACCGCTTTCCTATCCAGTGGGTTCCAACCACACACCGCTTTCCTATCCAGTGGGTTCCAACCACACACCGCTTCCCTATCCAGTGAGATCCAACCACACACCGCTTTCCTATCCAGTGGGTTCCAACCACACACCGCTTTCCTATCCAGTGGGATCCAACCACACACTGCTTTCCTATCCAGTGGGTTCCAACCACACACCGCTTTCCTATCCAGTGGGTTCCAACCACACACCGCTTTCCTATCCAGTGGGATCCAACCATTCCCTGCTTCCCCATCCAGTGGGATCCAAGCACTCACTACCCTCACCAATCGCTGCCAGAATCACCAGGTCCTGGATTCGATTCCGTGCTTATGAAGACCTAGAGTAAAGTCTCCTAACAACTTCTGCCCCTCTTCATCTAAAAGTAAATAAGTACCTAGGTGCTAGTCGACTATTGGAGGGTGGCATGCAAGGGAACTATACCTTAGTTACGGTGTGGTTTTGCAAGGAGCAGATTATTATTATTATTATTATTATAGTAGAGTGAGGTAGAGAAGTGACAGCGGCTGCGTCCGTCACATCAACAACACAAGCCTCAGTCTACCAGCGCATACATAAAATAACAACAATTCTAACTTCCACGAAAAACGTAGCGATTTACGAGTAGCCAGAGCAATTGTGGAGGGAAGGCAGAGGGGAAGACAAGGGGGAAAGAAGGAGAGGGTGTGACGGAGTAGGGGAGGTGGGGAAGAGAAAGGGAGTCTAGGAAAGTGAGGAGAGGGGAGGAGGGGGTGGTGCCAGAAACATACAAACAGCCTAAGTAAAACAAAAGAATGACATAAAATAAATGAAGAAATGGACAAACCCCTCCTCTCCTACCTATGCCCCTCCTCGCCAACCCCCTCCCCGCTCCAGTGCCACTCTCCATTCCCTTCCCAATTGTCTCCCCTCCCTCACATCTCCCCCTCCACTTTAACAACACTGCTGTACAAACCTCAAGCTGCAGGAGCTGGGTATGAAGGGAGGGAGTGGAGCAGACCTGAATAGAGGGAGGGGCGGCAGACCTCGAGAGATGAAGGGAGAGAGGGAGGGGCGGCAGACCTGGAGGGAAGGAGGAAGGGTTGGCAGACCCAGAAGGGAGGGTTGGTAGACCTGGAAGAAGTAAGTGTTGGCAGACCCAGGAGGGAGGGTTGGTAGACCTGGAAGGAGGGAGGACTGGCAGACCCAGAAGGGAGGGTTGGTAGACCTGGAAGGAGGGAGGGCTGGCAGACCTGGAAGGAGGGAGGGTTGGGAGACCTGCAGCCTAAAACAACCAGACGCGACACAAAGCGACACGACAGAACGCGACACGGCACACCACGACACGACTAGACACGACACAACACAGAACAACAAGACACGACATAACACAGAACACAAAACGGCACGACACAGAACACGACTCAACAGCAGGTGTTGTGACTGCGCCTCCCCCATGAAACAAGGCACTAGAGAGAGCTGATGACTGCCTCGCGTGTCTCTGCAACTTCCTCACGTCTGCCAAATCGGGCCTACACCCCCCTCCTTTTAGAAATATAATCCGCCACACCCGCAGTGTGCTGCTACCCTATTCTACATGATAGTTTTATGGTGGGAACACCCGCTAGTGTGCGTCTATCTTATTCTATATGATAGTTATATGGTGGGAACCCCCACTAGTGTGCTGCTACCCTGTTATATACCAGTTACACTATGAGAACACACACCCTACTTTCTTTGAGGTACATTTGGGGGAACACCCACAGCGTGTGACGACCCAGTTCCATGAGAACTGCATGGAGGGAACAAAAGTTAGCCAGGTTTCCGTGTCATGATCCATCACACAGGCTGGAGTTTCATACAAGAAGTAATTACATTTGTCAAGCTCAGCCTCGTATAAAGGAGCTACGTCGGCTTTAACTCGTTCCAGCAGGACACAAGTTTCTCTTACATAGGTATAACCATCTGTCATATGTATAACCATCTGTCATAGATATAACCATCTGTCAAATGGCCAGTCACATAAGGGGGAAGTGGAATTATATAAAGATATCATCTTGTATATGTATGTATGTATGGATGGATATGAAGGTCACAGGTCACTATCAACGACACACAAACACAGGACAGGTCACAGGTCATTATCACCAACACAACCATAGGACAAGTCACAGGTCACTATCAGCAGCACACGATAATAGTACAAGTCACAGGTCACTACCAGCAGCACATGATCCTAGGCCAGGTCAGAGGTGGGTGCATCACAGCACAGATAACCACAGAGGCACCTCGTTATCATAATACGGTATTAAGCAGTTCCCAACTCCGCGTTAATACTCATTACCTCCCGAAACCTTATCTGACGCTCATTTCCTGCCAATTTACCATTTCATTTCCAGATAATGAACTCTTCATGACCGACATTTCCCTGGATAACTTTTCTAAATGGAAAAATACTTAAATTCTTTACTTACATAATTGCAATATATATATATATATATATATATATATATATATATATATATATATATATATATATATATATATTCCTGCACAAAGCACTGAACCACGCTCTCTAAACTGCGTATCATATTCAATAAATACATTGCGAAACTACCAAAAGCTATAATAAATAAACCAGACGACCTTAAGAGGATAAAATTATTATTATTATTATTATTATTATTATCATCATCAAATTAGGCTCTGAACCCGAAAGCGTCACAAAGCGCTGCTCAGAGGATAGAAGATCCAGGGAACCATGAGGACTATAGGATGAACCTCTGAAGACAATAGGATGAACAAGAGCAAACTATTCGAAAAGACCGGTGACGGAGCCAAGGGACAAAAGACAAGCTAAAGAGAGAACTGAGCCACGGGGACGTCAGGAAGTATTTCTTCATTTCAGGTGAGTAGGAAATTGAACGATCTGGGTGAGGAAGAGCTGAAGGCAGATTTCATAAGCAATTTTGGAATTTAGCCTGATGATCATGCCTGAGTATCTAGGTGATAGGAGCTAAGACTCGACCCTATCAAACACAAAAAGGTTAAGTACGTGGAATGTAAACACACACACACACACACACACACACACACACATACACACACACACACACACACACACACACACACACAAAACCCACGTTGAACCCAAAACTCATAAATATGGAAATTCAATCCAAATTTATGATTAAGGAGAACTCTCGTGAATATCCACAAGAGCACAGTATCTGCCCTATCCACGCGAGTATCTGCCCTATCCACGGGAGTATCTGCACTATCCACGCGAGTATCTGCACTATCCACGAGAACATCTGCACTATCCACGAGAACATCTGTACTATCTGTACTATCCCTTGAGAACTTCACAGTCAATGCACTGACCATTAAGTCTCCATATAATTAAGTACTATCGAAACTCAGGAAGACAAATACACAAGTTATTTAACAAAAGTCCATCGGGACAAGTTACACCTCTCTAACCCAATAGATGAGCATTAATAATAATCAGTCCTGTCAATAATTCAACACAAGAGCCAATAATCTGAAAAATCTCCCCAAGACCACTGTAGATTAACCCTCAAGGAAAACAAATACAATTATAGATTGATGCTGAAAAATTAGAGTCCTAGCAAACATTTTGAGTCACAGCAAATGATTAGAGTTCTGGCAAACAATTAGAGTCCTATCACAACTAGAGTTCTAGCAAACAATGAAAGTCCTGACAAACGAGCAGAGTCCTAGCAAGTAATTACAGTCCTAGCAAACAAGCAGAGTCCTAGCAAACAATCAGATTCCAAGCTAATAATTTTAGCATCACACACAGAGACATTCTGCTGCAAGTACTAAAAAAAAGAAACAGCTGATTAACAAGCTTTTATCTGCTTTTTTTTCTCTAGAGTTGTCTACATCTGTCTATAGTCACTC
This sequence comes from Cherax destructor, assembly GCA_009830355.1. Lineage (NCBI taxonomy): Eukaryota > Metazoa > Arthropoda > Malacostraca > Decapoda > Parastacidae > Cherax > Cherax destructor. The sequence goes on from WNWK01005845.1 coordinate 6,416, forward strand.
TACACACAGAGAAACTCTTCGATCCATCCTAGACCATTATCAGTTTACAACTGTGACTTACTAACAGTCAAGGGCGGACCCAAACACTGTTTAAATTTTCCTAAGTCTGAGTTACTCGTAAATTGTCTTTGTGTTTATATCGGGAAATTGTTTGCTTCGCAAATGCCCCGTCGTGAGTAACCTCGTCAAGTCCAATATTTTAAACCGAACACCAATAATGAGCCTATCTTAGCCACCCTGATAACACCGTGAAAATTCGGATAAGCCAAAAATTATAGCATGTTAGCAACGTGAATTATATCCAGTAAACAGGAATAAAAAAGTCGGATGAGCGAGGGAGATTGTTAGATAAACGAGTATGATATAATAGGATAATTATTATGATATTCGTGAAGCGCTAAACTCATGTGGGTCATTCATTAACCCTTTAACAAAATTGAATACATCAGCAGTGTGTTGCTTGCCTGTTCCATGTGACAGTTAATGTTGATGAGTAAGACACACTTGCAACAGCTGGGTGTCTTTATTGTTGAAACGTTTCGCCCACACAGTAGACTTCTTCAGTCAGATACAGAGGCAGCAGGTGTAGTAGTGAAATGAAGATGATGTAATCAGTCCATCAACCTTGTAGAAATAGTAGTTGAAGTGGTCAGTCCCACAGCCTGGAGGGCTGTGGGACTGATTACATCATCTTCATTTCACTACTACACCTGCTGCCTCTGTATTTGACTGAAGAAGCCTATTTGTGAAGGCGAAATATTACAATAATAAAGACACAGCTGTTGTACATGTGTCTTGCTCATCAACGTTTCGGTATTTTATACCACTATCATCATGCCAGTTACTGTACACAGCGGAAACAAAAGTTAACTTTATTTCCCATTCTTATTCCATCACGTAGGACAGGACTCATACAAGGTGTTAAAAGCCGTCATCCTGAGCTGGGAGACTACAGTAAGGTAATGAGGATATCGTCAAGTATGCCAGTAAGGTTACACTACGTCTATAACGGTGTCCCTCAGGAGTCCACACTAGGTCCTGTATTGTTTCTTACATACGTGAACATGCAAAGCAAAATATGACCCTCATGTTCTTATATCAGTAGTTACGAAATAAAGTCGTTATAGAGGACTATTGCTATACTAGTCTGGCAGCACAGCGCTTGAGCTGGGAGAAAAGACTAAAAAAAGGCTTTGAACTCGTGATACAGAACACACGAAGAATGAGAAGACACAATCACGTACTACAAGATACTTTAAAACCAACTGGAAATAAGTCACTCTAACTTTTTTTGGGGTTATCATAGGTTCTCTACACATATGCTGCTATGTATGATAATCTATGTAACTGTATTTATGTATACCTGAATAAACTTACACACAAGGGAATAGATTTTTCTTTATGAAGCAAACTTAGTTACACCCGCAGTGTGCGGTTACCCTGTTTTATTTACATACACGGTAGGAACAAAAGCCAGTCGTGTTTTCCTGTCGTATTCCATCACACAACGTGAGTTACATACATTCAGCAGTGACAAACTTTGCCACGGGAGGGTCTGGAACATGCAGGAGGGACACCAAAACAAAGGCACGCAGATAAATAATTACAAACCCAAATGTGTGGCAGAGGTGTTAAAAGGAAGGAAAAGATGTGGTTGAACAGACATAGTGATGTATCGGATATCCGCATCCGCGGAAAATCCGCACAATTTCTTACATCCGCATCCGCATTTTACTGTAAACAGATATCCGCATATGCATCCGCATCCACATCCGCGGAACATCCGCACAATTTCTTACATCCGCATGCGCAACATAAGTAAGACATCCTCATACACATCCGCATCCGCGGATATCTAAATTTTCACATCCGATACATCTCTAGAACAGAGACACTCATAACACAAAAAGTCTATGTTTGCAAGTCCAAAGACTGTAGCTCAACAAAACATCAATGCTGATACCTGCTGTTGGGTCGATGTGTTTACTTGAACCTATGAGTGTATTACATAGTGTCCACTCACAGTATGAGTAGTGTACGTGGCACTGTAACAGTGTTCACTCACAGTATGAGTAGTGTACGTGGCACTGTAACAGTGTTCACTCACAGTATGAGTAGTGTACGTGGCACTGTAACAGTGTTCACTCACAGTATGAGTAGTGTACGTGGCACTGTAACAGTGTTCACTCACAGTATGAGTAGTGTACGTGGCACTGTAACAGTGTTCACTCACAGTATGAGTAGTGTACGTGGCACTGTAACAGTGTTCACTCATAGTATGAGTAGTGTACGTGGCACTGTAACAGTGTTCACTCACAGTATGAGTAGTGTACGTGGCACTGTAACAGTGTTCACTCACAATACGAGTAACGTACATGGCAATTTAGCAGTGTGTCCACTCACAGTGTGAGTGACACTGCCCAAGTGGAACATATACCACTGCAAAGCGTCACAAGTTTAAAATTCAAATACTTGAGGCCAGAGAAGGAATTAGAGTTCACTGCATTAAATCAACTACAAACACAATGTCATGAGATGATCTGACTTAAATGTGGAGCTTTCAGAGTGGCAGTGAGAGGCAGCATGTCGGGCGAGGCACTGAAGGGGAGGGTAGATATAAAGCCAGTGAGCTCTGATAAATGGGGCAATCTATCACATTCTGTGGGAGTGTCACTGTCCCTTGTATCCTGGCTAAGGGGTGGAGGACACCCTGGATGTCTTTGCATCCTGGCTGAGTGGTGGAGGACACCCTAGGTGTCCTTGTATGCTGACTGAGTGGTGGAGGACACCCTGGGTGCCCTTGTATCATGGCTGAGTGGTGGAGGACACCCTGGGTGCCCTTGTATCATGGCTCAGTGGTGGAGGACACCCTGGGTGCCCTTGTATCATGGCTCAGTGGTGGAGGACACCTTGGGTGCCCTTGTATCATGGCTCAGTGGTGGAGGACACCCTGGGTGCCCTTGTATCATGGCTCAGTGGTGGAGGACACCTTGGGTGCCCTTGTATCATGGCTCAGTGGTGGAGGACACCCTGGGTGCTCTTGTATCATGGCTGAGTAGTGGAGGACACCCTGGGTGCCCTGGCAGTGGCGGCGCCGTAACACTGCACAATAAACTAACCATTGAGAGCAACATAAAACATCAAGAGCTGCTCAGTTTTCTAGTAACGCCATCTGGCTCACTTTATGTCTTTCTTATGTTTATGGACCCGACCTACTTCTCCTAGTGGGCCCAGCCCACATGTGACTATATATTCAACTGCTGCATCTTGTCACTCCTCACGCTGGCTTTATTATATAAGTGTCGAGTCTCAAGTCCTCTTGTATCCGCGTCACCACATGGAGAAGACCCAGGCCAGGATGTCCTGTATCCCTCTGTATCAGACACATGTGCAACACTTGGGTATCTTGACTGTGGAAACTCTTCATAACACAGTGGCTTCATCAGTCCAATACGAAGAAAAGTGAAGACCAGAAGGAGATTGAGGTAATGAGTCCCTTAGCCTGGAGTCGATGAAATTAGTCCATTAATCTTGGTAAGATAATCAGTCCATCGCGCATATGCTGTATTCTTGATAAGAATACAGCATATGCACGAAGAGGCTTATATACTGTAGACAGATGAGGTAAAGCAGTCGTAGGCGGTGTCATTCATCTACATTCTCTGTATCAGACAGATAAAGCCTGTTGTGCGAGCGAAACGTCTCATTTAAGATACCTGGTGTTGCACATGTGTCTTAGATATCAAAAGCTCTTATCAATGACTTGTCAATATGTAATAACACAACTGTAAACAACTGAGGGACTGATCACCTCATCATTCCTCCTGATGTCTTCAATATTTAGTCACCTCTCCATTCGACTGAAAAGCCTGCTGAGCAGGCGAAACGTTTCAACAATAAGTGCACCCACCCGTTGTACGTGTGTCTTATTCATCCACTTGACGGTATTGTATACCATTATCGTAATGAGACTCGGGGAAGGGGAGCAACTGGAACCTATACAGGAAAGAGGGTGAAGAGGGAGACAAGTGTGAATCACAGTCGTCACATGACACTTACTGAAGAATTATATACTATGGATAATTTAAGTGTAATGAACACTTGTCAATGTTTGTGCCTCCATATGGAGACAGAAACACAGGTTAATTGAACTGTATATTTCGATCCCTTTCTGGGATCCTCTTCAGCAGATACATAAGTGAAATGAGAACAAGAATATATAGGGAAAGCTGCACTATGGTTACAATCATAACGTTAATTTTTAAAGGGGTGGAAGGGTAAGCCAGTGGAAGGCCTCGGTCAGATGACCAAAAGCTCCAGCTGTGGGTCATCATATGACTAAGACCCACGTCAGGAAACACTTGTCCTGTTTCCTGACAAACCTTACCTAATCTAACCAAACTTCTTGAAGATCTGCACCTTGGAAAAATATTTCTCAAATATATATATATATATATATATATTCCGACATTAATATTTATTGTAAGAATGAAAATGCTTTTTATAACCTGGTGTATTTTTACTTCAGTTTTCCCCTCACAGAATCTTTCCCAGAAAGTGAATTCCCTCAAGACATTACTCTCTGCGTGATACTCCTCTATCAAAGTATTGCACCTCCAACACCAAATTCTTTTTCTCTCTTTCTCTTAAAGTCTTTCCCTTGGAGACGAGGCGTTTACGGATGTTTGTGAGGGATTACCTTCACGTTGTTACAGAAACAAGAGTATATTGTGATCTGTGTATGTATGTGTAGTTAATTACTAGTTGTCAAAGGCACTTGTCCACTGACACTTGTTGTGATCTGTGTATGTATGTGTAGTTAATTACTAGTTGTCAAAGACACTTGTCCACTGACACTTATGTGTGGTGCTTTTCAGTTTGTGTGTGTGTGTGTGTGTTTGCAGTAAGTGAAGCTCAAGCTCTTGCCCCCACTACCTCAACTTTCTACTGGCTGACGGGATAAGTATGAGTCGTATAAACCTTTGACAGTACATTTCTTCATTCTTATGTTGAAGTGTGTGTATATTCCACTGGCTCAGAAGTGTGTATATATCCCAGTGAATAAGAATTGTGCATATATATGTGAATCAGAAATGTGTATATCGAGTGAATCATAAATGTGTATATATCCCAGTGAATCAGAAGTGTGTATATCCAGTGAATCATTAATGTGCATGAATATCTAATCGTTATTCATTTCCGCTTGCTCCGGCTTTTATATCTGCTTTCCTGCTAACTTGGCTACCTCTTAAATCTGCTTACATTCCTAACTACCTACTCGATCATCTTCCCTAATGCTTATCAATTTCTGACTCTTACCTGTCTGCTTTTCTACCTGTCTACTAGGCTACCTACGTGATTACCTACTTGCCTGCTTAAATACCCACTAAATAACCTACTTGATTACCAACCTACATGATTAACTATCTACATAATCACCTATTTGATTACCTATCTACTTGCTTAACTACGCAATCACCTAGTTGATTACCTAACTACCTGCTTAACTATCTACAAAATCACCTACTTGATTACCTTACTACCTACACAATCACCTACTTGATTACCTATCTATCTGCTTAACTATCTACCCAATCACTTGCTTAATTACCCGCTTATTTACCTACCTACCTGTTTACTGACCTACCTACCTACCTATTCCCCCCACCTGCTTACATGCTTAACTACCTACCCAATCAGCTTGCTGGCCAACTTTCCGTAACTACCTGTTACGTATATCAACACAGAATGTTGTGCCTAGTGATGTATATAGTTGTTTCATTTTTTGGATAACTAAAGTGTAATTAACACTTGTCAGTGCTCAATGATAACCAAATGGAGACAGAAACACAAGATTAATTGGTCTGTATATTTCGATCCCCTTCTGGGATCCTCTTCTGCTGGATCCCAGAAGGGAATCGAAATATACAAACAAATTAATCTTCTGCATGTGGGTTGTCATTGAGTTTCTATTCTTCGTGTAGCCTCGTAAGAGGTTCTCACACTTCCCAATTCAGAAGTAACTTCGCATGCGGTTACCGGTGGCGCTCGGCTGGTGTCGCACGCGGTTACCGGTGGCGCTCGGCTGGTGTCGCACACGGTTACCGGTGGCGCTCGGCTGGTGTTTCCCATACGACACACGGAGCCTCCATCCTGCTACGCTGCTTCACACAGACCACTGAATCAATACTATCAACACGACAGTTATGGAAATTAATCCTTTTGCGAGGGAACCTGGGAAGCTTCGTATCCTCCCTGGGGTTAAATATTTCATGAACGCCGTCGACCTCAATTGTGGGGGTGGTGAGGGAGGGGTGGTGGGGGAGAGGGGTGGTTGAAGCGTGTCAAGGGAGGGATAGAGGGGAAGAGGAATGGAGGGTGAGATGTATAGAGCAGGATAGGTATGGAAGAGTATAGGTAGGAGGGAATGGGAATAAAGGGGGAGATGCATGGACAGAGATAAGATTTGTTCGGGTTCTTATTCCGGAAGGTTAGCCACCCAGGATAACCCAATAAAGTCAGTGCGTCATCGGGGACTGTCTGTCTGATTTTCATTGTGGTCCTTTAATCTCGTCCCCCAGGATGAGACCCGCAACAGTCGACTAACACTCAGGGACAGCAGGTAGGAGGAAACATGCCCAACGCTTCCACCCATGCCGGGGATTGAACCACGGTCACTCAGTATGTGAGGTGAATGCGCTATCAACCGAGCCACGGGAAACCTTAGATGAAGGTACACATACGGAGAGTGTAACTAAAGGAAACAATGGGTGCAACACACATGAGGCATGGAGCTAATAGATTATTGATTGATGGGGAGCTGGAGAAGGGACAATTATTGTATTCATGGGGAGTTAAAACAGTCACGGTCATACCACCCTTGAAAATGGGATAGTAAGTTTATTTAGGCACAAGTACACATAGTACAATTATCATACAAAGTGTAAATTACCTACGATAACCCCCCAAAAAAGTCTTATTTCCATTGTGGTCCTTGACATGTAATAAAGTTCAATCCAAAGAAGTGAAAAGTAGCTCCAATTCTCTTGATCCAGAGTCTTTCCCCAGCTTGATAACCCTTCCCCTCCTCTTTGAAGAGAGGAGGAAGAGGAGGTAAAGTAATAAAGAGAACCATAGAAAACGAGGTATAGTGTTGGTGTAGGGAAGACTATTATTGCACACGTCGACGCCTGTTCCACCTGGCCACAGGCCACACCTGTGGCTCTCCCCCGCGCTCTCCCCAGCTCCTCCTCTCACCCTCCCCACTTGCTACCTTGTCTCTCCTCCCTCGTGCCCCTCCTCTCTCCTCCACTACTCCCCTCACATCCTCGTTGCCCTTTAATTCCACAACTCGCCGCTCTCCCTCCATTTGCCCCTGACTTCCATTTTACGTAGTTTCAGTGTTGTATAGTGTATACGGGACACCTCTTGTGTTCTCTGATTCTCCTTATTCTGACTGCTTCTTCCCTCTTCCTATATCCTCCTGTCTCACTTCCTTCTCTGTCAGGGTTTCTTCCTTATCTTTCTTCCCAATACGTTTATTAAGGTTTCCCACGCCCTTGAAAGTGAGTTCTCACAATTAGACTTCCCTTGAACACCTGCTTCCTAATTTCTCTTACATCTCCTTCCACATTTCTATTTCTCCTTCTTTCCCTCCGGCCCTCCGTTCCTCCTTTCTTTTTATTCCCTTCTTTCTTGGATTAGCCCTCTCCTTTTCCCTCTTTCCATAACCCGTTGCTCCTCCTCCCCTCTATAACATGTGCTTCCTCCCTCCCTCCATAACCCGGCCCTCCTCCCTCCATAACCCGGCCCTCCTCCCTCCATAACCCGGCCCTCCTCCCTCCATAACCCGGCCCTCCTCCCTCCATAACCCGGCCCTCCTCCCTCCATAACCCGGCCCTCCTCCCTCCATAACCCGGCCCTCCTCCCTCCATAACCCGGCCCTCCTCCCTCCATAACCCGGCCCTCCTCCCTCCATAACCCGGCCCTCCTCCCTCCATAACCCGGCCCTCCTCCCTCCATAACCCGGCCCTCCTCCCTCCATAACCCGGCCCTCCTCCCTCCATAACCCGGCCCTCCTCCCACCATAACCCGGCCCTCCTCCCTCCATAACCCGGCCCTCCTCCCTCCATAACCCGGCCCTCCTCCTCCATAACCCGGCCCTCCTCCCTCCATAACCCGGCCCTCCTCCCTCCATAACCCGGCCCTCCTCCCTCCCTCCATAACCACAAACACCCTCCATTCATAACCCATTTCCCTCCATCACTCATTCTTCTTCCTTCCCGTTGTTCCCCATCCTTCCCCAGTACCTCGTGCCTCCCCTCTTCTGCTGTTACTTAAACATATTGCTGCTCTCATGTGGGTGCACCATGGTGGAGGTGTTGAAGGCAGCAGGCCGGGTTATGCATCAAGCGTTCGTGTACGTGAATCCGCCTTCACCTGACTTCAATCCTGAGCGTCCAGCTTGGCTTTTCCCAGAACCTCTCCCTCTTAAATTAGACGCATGTGTAACACTTGGTAACATTTATTGAAGAAACGCTTCGCCACACAGTGGCTTCATGAGCCACTGTGTGGCGAAACACACACACACACACACACACACACACACACACACACACACACACACACACAAACACACACACACACACAAACACACACACACACTTTTAAAATTTCATGACATACCAAAACTAGAAAATAAAAATGACTGTAAATCTCGATGACGTGAATAAATTGAGCAACTGAAGTAATAACCGGATGATGGAAATTAATGTGGAAAAGAACATAAGAAGGAGCACTACAGCAGGCCTACTGGCCCATGCCTAGGCAAGTCCAAATCACACCCTGTTACAAAATGACACGATATCTATTAACAATAGATATCTCCAGTGAACACTAGAAAGGATAGCCCTTCTAGCATCCAGCCTGTTACTGGGCTTTTGCAACAAAGTCAGTATCCTGGTTCAGTTATCCGACATATTATATAGATTAAGGGGATTGCAACTGATAGGGTACTAACCAAAGTAAATGATTTAAAAGATTTATTAACAAAGTGAGAAAATCTAGGGTAGCAAAGTAAATCAAATATGAAGATACTAATTAAGATATCAATTAGAAGGTTAATTAGGAGGGTAGCTCCTACACTGCTCTCATATACAATAAGTCTGTGCTGAGGGCACATATATATATAAATGACTCATAAGTACCATCGGGTACAATGTCAGTAATAACAATAATATATACAAATAAGAATAAACGCGTGTATGAGTGTGCTCCCGGTAACTATAACTCGACTCAACCAGTGTACGACAGAACAACTTCTCATAAGCTAGCTGTACTAACAAATTGACAACCATAACAGCTTGATTGTCTAGTAAAATGACCACTTCGCAGAAAAGCACTATAACAGGCAACAGCAACACAGCATCAGGAACAAGGAGATAGAAAATCGACCCTAACTGGGGACCATCAGTAGATCCTCCAAAAGTCATAAAACTCCCTTTCTACTGAAACTAGGTTCAGCATAAACAATCCCAAACTGTGGCGGTGCACAGATGCCTTGTCGAATTAGGTCCAGAGCTAGAGCTTGAGACCTTAGTTATCAAAGAGTGTCGAAGTGACACACAACCCAGAACAAAGTCGAATAATCACTGTCTAGTCTATTCTCTGTGAACAGAGTTACACAGAGTTCTGAGAAGTATGATTCGCCTCACCCACGAATGCATACTCTACCCAACAGAGTCTAATGTCGAGAAAACAAGTAGAAATAGAGTGAGGTGTTGACTGGACGAGGGCAGCAGGCCAGAGAGAGAGAGGAAGGAGGAACCACCACCCAGCTCAGGTGTGTCCAGAGACTGACTCCCCCCAGCAACTAGACGCCGGCAGCATAACAGTTGTTTGCCAACACCAAGGCAGTTACTACACACTCTCAAGCACAACATAAAATATAATATCCTACCTAATATATATAGCTAAGTTAAATAATAGTCTAATAATAATATAAAGCAAAATATTAACGATTTAGCTATAATCGAGAATATTCGCAATATAAAATTATAGAAAATGAAAATATACATTATATACATTGAGGCCCAGTTCAAGGGGCGCAATACACCCGCTCAAGAAGGACTACTACTACAGGCCTACTGGCCCAAGCTGGTCAGGTCCAACTCACGCTCATGAATTTGTCTAACGTAATTTTAAAAGTAAACAAGGTTTTAGCTTCAATGAGGCCACATGAAGAATACAGTCTATGAGAAAACACAGGAAGCATCAGACAGGGAGAACACCCACACACTTGTGCAACATTTAGTTATGTTAGGTAAAAGGACACAAGTGTAACTAATGTGACATTTTATTGTGGCAACGTTTCGCCCTCTAGGAGTTTTATCAAGCCGTTACAAGGAAATCTCCTAGAGAGCGAAACGTTGCCACAATAAAATGTCACATTAGTTGCAGTTGTGTCCTTTTACCTAACATATTGTCAGTAATTCTACCAACATTAATACAACATTTGGGAATCTTTACAAAGGAAACGTTTCAGCAGCCAGTGGCTTCTTCAGTCCAATACAAAGAACGATGTAAAGAGAAGGGATGGTTTAAGGTTATCAGTCCCTCAGTCCAGAAGCAATGTGTTGAGTCCATCAATCTTGAAGAAAGTACAGCTGTACTTTCTAAAGAAATTCCAGCACATGAGGTATGGTAAGGTAAACAAGAGCCCATCGCCGGCATCAAGGATTGAGTGAACGTAAGTATCTTTAGACGAGAGTAATTAATGTTCCTTATCAACGTATAGGATAGTAATAGCTCTTGATCTCAGGAATTAGATATATCCTTCACTTCCTTGGAATAAAGCTACTTGCCTCCCATTTACGTGGCGCTGTGTGACTCCTAGACGTTTAGTGCTTGGCAATAATAATAATACTTGTAAGATGGTAATGTTTATCTTCCATTGCTTTTGACCCTTTGCTGAAACACTTCACCAGTACCTTTGCTGAAACACTCCACCAGTACCTTTGCTGAAACACTCCACCAGTACCTTTGCTCCCCTCCCCCTTAAAATCTCTGGTTCTCCCGACACTTCCCCTTACATCGACCCCTTTAATACTTTACAGTTTCCCCTCTACAGCCTTCCTCGACCACCACCACCATTATCACCACTACCATCACCACCACTACCATCACCACCACCATCACCATCAAGACCACCACCACCATCACCACTACCATCACCACTACTACCATCACCACCACTACCATCACCACTACCATCACCACCACTATCATCAACACCACCATTACCATCACCACCACTACCATCACCATAAAGACCACCACTACCATCACCACCACTACCACCACCACCATCACCACCACTACCATCACCATCACTACCATCACCATCACTACCATCACCACTACTACCATCACCATCATCACGATCACCATCATCACCACCACCATCCCCGCCACCATCACGATCACCACCACCACCACTATCACCATCACCACCACCACAATACCTCCTTCTAGTTTATCCCTTCCCTATAAATACCCCTTCTTTCTATAAATACTACCCTCCCCTTCCTTTATCACTTCCTCTAATTACTCCTCTTTCCCTAATTACCACCATCCCTCTAACTACCACCATCTCTGTAACTACCACCATCCCTCTAACTACCATCTCTGTAACTACCACCATCCCTCTAGCTACCACCATCTCTGTAACTACCACCATCCCTCTAACTACCACCATCTCTGTAACTACCACCATCCCTCTAACTACCACCATCTCTGTAACTACCACCATCCCTCAAACTACCACCATCTCTGTAACTACCATCATCTCTGTAACTACCACCATCTCTGTAACTACCACCATCTCTGTAACTACCACCATCCCTCTAACTACCACCATCTCTGTAACTACCACCATCCCTCTAACTTTAACTCTGACCTTCCCTCCCTTCTAATTACGACCTTCCACTCCCTCTATGACCTTCCACTCCCTCTATGACCTTCCACTCCCTCTATGACCTTCCCCTCCCTCTATGACCTTCCACTCCCTCTATGACCTTCCCCTCCCTCTATGACCTTCCACTCCCTCTATGACCTTCCACTCCCTCTATGACCTTCCGCTCCCTCTATGACCTTCCCCTCCCTCTATGACCTTCCCCTACCTCTATTACATTCCCCTCCCTCTATGACCTTCCGCTCCATCTATGACTTTCCCTCCCTCTATGACCTTCCACTCCCTCTATGACCTTCCGCTCCCTCTATGACCTTCCACTCCCTCTATGACATTCCACTCCCTCTATGACCTTCCACTCCCTCTATGAACGTCCGCTCCCTCTATGACCTTCCCCTCCCTCTATGACCTTCCGCTCCCTCTATGACCTTCCCCTTCCTCTATGACCTTCCACTCCCTCTATGACCTTCCGCTCCCTCTATGACCTTCCCCTTCCTCTATGACCTTCCGCTCCCTCTATGACCTTCCGCTCCCTCTATGACCTTCCCCTCCCTCTATGACCTTCCACTCCCTCTATGACCTTCCGCTCCCTCTATGACCTTCCCCTCACTCTATGACCTTCCGCTCTATGACCTTCCCCTCCCTATAACGATGACTTCCTCCCTCTAACTACGACCTTCCCTCCCTCCAACTACGACCCTCCCCTCCCTTTAGCTACGACCTTCCCCTTACTGTAACGATGACCTTGCCCTCCCTCTAACTACTACCCTTCCCTCCCTCTTAATACCACTCCCCTCACTCCCTCTAGCTTTCGCCATCGTCAAAACTAGCCATCAGTTTACCATAGCATGTGTTCCCTCTCCTGCTGCCTCCACCCCCTGAGACGTGGCCTAGGGTCGCGCACTCACCCATCGATCGTAAATGAATTAGCAGAGAGAGAGAGAGAGAGAGAGAGAGAGAGAGAGACACACACACACAGACAGACAGACAGAGATACATTTGTTATTGTTGTATGACACCGGACGTGTAGTATCGTGCCAAGACTTGGTTTACCGCTAGAGACGGGGCGGAGCTCTATCTCACTCTCTTTTTAACGCAGTGTTTTACAAGGTTAGGGTGAGATTCCTAACTTTATTTAGAAGCTAAGAGCTGTAACCTACATTAGATCTCTCTCTCCTGATAACTGAACTCCTCCAATAAGTCTTCTACAGTTGGTTCTTCGTTATTCTCGTCTAAGAGTTCATTTACGTCTCTCTCTCCACTAATGTGCTGGCATGCCCCAAGTCGACACTTGACGGGGCTCATCGCCCCCTGCCCTCTACTCTTGTTATTCCCCTCGCCCCTCATACCTCCTTTTATCTTCTTGCTTTCTATCACTCCCTTTCATCCACTTTCATTTTTTCCTCTCTCATTTAAATGTATTTTTTCCTCGTTGACTTTGATCTCTTTCTTCAGACAATTCTATAATTTTCTTGCTTTGATCCTCCATTGTTTTATTTTTATTATGTCTCTTGGTCTTTCTTTCAACTGTGTGCGTATATATATATATATATATATATATATATATATATATATATATATATATATATATATATATATATATATATATATATATATATATATATATATATATATATATATATAAGAGGGTCATTACACAAGCCATGACAAATATATTTTAAATTATATAATTTGTCTTTGGTGTTTTGTGATGAGTGCATCACCTCCCAGCCAGCCAGCCAGCCAGCCAGTTATCCAGCCAGCCAGCCAGCCAGCCAGCCAGCCAGCCAGCCAGCCAGCCAGCCATCCATCCAGCCAGCCAGCCAGCCAGCCAGCCAGCCAGCCAGTTCACTTTTCACTGGGGATCTCACTCACACCTCTTCCCTCTCTACCCCTAATGGTTTTCCCTTTCTTTCTCTCACTCTCTTTTCCCTCTCCCTCACATCTTTCCCTATCTCTCTAAAGCCTTTTCCAGTCTCTCTTTCTTACACTTTTTACCTCTTCTCTCCCCTCACATCTTTCCCTCTCTCTCCCTGACACAATTCCTCTCTCTCTCTCTTCCTATCTTTCAGCCTTAAACTTTTTCCTTTCCCTCTCCCACTCATACCCTTTTCTCTCTTTACACCTTTCTTTCTCTCTCTCTCTCTCTCTCTCTCTCTCTCTCTCTCTCTCTCTCTCTCTCTCTCTCTCTCTCTCTCTCTCTCTCTCTCTCTCCCTCTCCCTCACTGGCTTGCACCTCTCTCTTTCTCCCTCACACTTCTCCCTCCCATCTCTCTCTCTCTCCTTCCCTCATCCTCCATCGCCTCTTACTCCATCATCAAGTCTGTGTTTGCCTATATTTATCTTCCTTCTCCATCTCTTCCCTTTCTCCCTTTCACTCTTCTCCTCGCACTCCATTTTTCACGAAAGGGGAAGAAGAGGGCAGGAGGTACAGGGAAGGGGAAAAGAATAATGCGAATTGAGACGTTCGGGAGAGAGGGGAAAAAGAGGGTGAAGGCGATATACGAATAATGGAAAGGGGGATAAAAAGAGAAGATGGGAAGAAAAGGAAGTTAGTCAGAACATGCGAAGAGGAGAGAGAAAGTATAGGAGATAGGAAGTGGGGAAGAGGAGAGAGGAAGTGAGGAGGAGAGAGGAAGCGAGGAGGAGAGGGAAAGTGGGGAGGAGAGGGAAAGTGGGGAGAAGAGGGAAAGTGGGGAGGAGAGGGGAAATGGGGAGGAGAGGGGAAGTGGGGAGGAGGAGAGGGAAGTGGGGAGGAGAGGAGGGAAGTGGGGAGGAGGAGAGGGGAAGTGGGGAGGAGGAGAGGGAAGTGGGGAGGAGGAGAGGGGAAGTGGGGAGGAGGAGAGGGAAGTGGGGAGGAGGAGGGGAAGTGGGGGGAGGAGGAGAGGGGAAGTGGGGGGAGGAGAGGGGAAGTGGGGAGGAGGAGAGGGAAATGGGGAGGAGGAGAGGGAAGTGGGGAGGAGGAGAGGGAGGGAGAGTTTTTGTATTCATCAGAATTGTATACATCCGCAGTGTGCTGATGTATTTTTATTCTATACAGTGGGAAGACAAGGAGGGGAGGAGAGAGGGGGAGGAGAGAGGGGGGAGAAGAGAGGGAAGGGAGGGTAGAAGATAAAGGGAGGATACAAGAAAGGGGATGAGAGTAAAAGGCAGGGAAGAAGAGAGGGAAGGGAGGGTAAAAGACAGGGAAGGGAAGGCAGAAAAGAGGGTAGAAGAGAGGGAAGCAGATTAGAAGAGAGGGGATAAGACAGTAGAGGGAGTGAAAGACGGGAAGGATAAAGTAGTAGTGGGAGAGAGTAGTGACAAAAACTCCTCTCATCACCTTCACCTTCAAGAGCGCCATCTTGATGCTCTTGAAGGACTCTTGAAGGACTCTTGAAGGACTCTTGAAGGACTCTTGAAGGACTCTTGAAGGACTTTTGAACTTAATAACACAGGAGCCATCCTCCGCTTCCTTGAATCGAACTTCACATATCCCTACCGGGTTTAGTGCTTCCCATCAATCTAATAATAATACTACTGGCTCACTCTCTTCTGTCACTGTGACTTGTAAATGACACAATTAAGACCGAAACGTTGCCGTACGTTTCTCTCCTCTATGTACGTGTTATTTGTGTATTGTTCCAGTTCTTTAATACAACACTTGTTCAACTTAAAGATGAACAACGCCCTCTATAATGGTTATAATTATAACCTTAAATTTCAAAAGGGTGGACCAGTAAGCTAGCGGAAGGCGTCAGTCAGATGACCAAAAGCTCCAGCTGCGGGTCATCATGTAACTAACATCCGCGTCAGGAAACACTCGTCCTGTTTCCTGACAAACCTAACCTAACCTTACCTAACCTAACCTAACCTTACCTAACCTAACCTAACCTTACCTAACCTAACCTAACCTTACCTAACCTAACCTAACTTTACGTAACCTAACCTTACCTTACCTAACCTAACCTTACCTAACCTCTATTCCTCCTCTCTCCTTCTACCGTTTCTTTCAAGGTTGTTACACCTGTGTAGGCTTCAACTCACAGCCTATAAAAGGTGGATTTGAAGAGGCCTAAATCAAAATGTGTGAGAGGTAGGGGGTATTCTGCAAGCCTAAGTCATTTTGCTACAAGGCCTACACCAAGTGCACACCGGGTGGAAACAATCAGGTGAACACCGGGTGGAAACAATCAGGTGAACACCGGGTGGAAACAATCAGGTGAACACCGGGTGGAAACAATCAGGTGCACACTGGGTGGAAACAATCAGGTGAACACCGGGTGGAAACAATCAGGTGCACACTGGGTGGAAACAATCAGGTGCACACTGGGTGGAAACAATCAGGTGCACACTGGGTGGAAATAATCAGATGAACACTGGGTGGAAACAATCAGGTGCACACTGGGTTGAAACAATCAGGTGCACACTGGGTGGAAACAATCAGGTGCACACTGGGTTGAAGCAATCAGGTGCACACTGGGTGGAAACAATCAGGTGCACACTGGGTGGAAACAATCATGTGCACACCGGGAAGAAACAAGTGCAGGATAAGATGCGTGCGACGAGAGTGGTAATTTAGGTGATGATTAATGTGTCAGACAGCAAGCCACGATCGCCTGCAGCTGCCACCTCTGGAGGCAACCCCAGTCATTCATTAATTATCCCAAACGCGAAAGTCCTTCATATGCCTTTTTAACAACTTTTGCTCCTATGAATCACCTTTTTTATCTTCTCCTCTCCTTCCTCTCTCTTCTCTCGTTCTTATTCTCCCTCCTCCCTTCCTCCTCCTCTACTGTGAACCAACACATCCCGCCACATTCCCCTCACACCTGCCTCATTAAGTAAACATCTCTCTCTTTAGTTTTCACAACATTCATTCACAGCTCCCCTATCACCCCCTCTCTAACCTCTCCCTCACCTTCCCCACCACCCCACCCTAACCTCTCCCCTCACCTTCCCCCATAACCACCACCCCTCCCTATCCTCTCCCCCAACTCGTCCCCACCACTCCAGCACCCCCGAACACTGTCTTGGAGAATGCATCCTACGGTTACCTGAATCCATCCATCCATCAAGGTGTTAATTGGAAAAAACTTGGCTGAAGGGTTATAGAATACCAGTAATTTTTTAACTGAGACAGAAGCAGTTTGGATCCACTGAATAACACACTGGACGTGTGGCCAGCTTGGTGGTGCTGGATCCACTGAATAACACACTGGACGTGTGGCCAGCTTGGTGGTGCTGGATCCACTGAATAACACACTGGACGTGTGGCCAGCTTGGTGGTGCTGGATCCACTGAATAACACACTGCACGTGTGGCCAGCTTGGTGGTCCTGGATCCACTGAATAACACACTGCACGTGTGGCCAGCTTGGTGGTGCTGGATCCACTGAATAACACACTGCACGTGTGGCCAGCTTGGTGGTGCTGGATCCACTGAATAACACACTGCACGTGTGGCCAGATTGGTGGTGCTGGATCCACTGAATAACACACTGCACGTGTGGCCAGATTGGTGGTGCTGGATCCACTGAATAACACACTGCACGTGTGGCCAGCTTGGTGGTGCTGGATCCACTGAATAACACACTGCACGTGTGGCCAGATTGGTGGTCCTGGATCCACTGAATAACACACTGCACGTGTGGCCAGCTTGGTGGTGCTGGATCCACTGAATAACACACTGCACGTGTGGCCAGATTGGTGGTCCTGGATCCACTGAATAACACACTGGATGACCTCATGACACATATGCAACACTTTATCTCTGAGGAAACGTTTCGCCCCACAGTGACTTCATCAGTCCAATACAAAGAAGAATGGTGAAGATCAATCTGAAGCTTCACTATCTCTTCACTGTCGCTAAATGATAGTTTACCCAATAGCCTATTAATCCTGATAGATCAAATTACCCGGCAACGAGTACATTAGAATTAATGAGCCGACTAAAGTAAGACAGTGTTTAGGTACTGTGTGAAGACACCTGAGCACCAACCTCCATAAACCTCAAACATGAAACAGTCTACAAAGAATACTAATATTAATTAATCTCCATATTATGCAGTTTCTACACTTGTGCATTATGTCGCTGAAGCTTTCATTAACACTAATTAATTTCATTGGAGCGTAAGCTGTGGTTGAGAGCACTGGAGCCGACCTTAACTATCGAACTAAAGTTATAGTTAGTGCGGGGGATTGTGCACTGGGGAGAGCACAGTGGTGCACCAGCACTTCCACTGTTGGTGAGGGCACTTCCACTGTTGGTGAGGGATACACACACTGAGGTACAGAGCCCGGGCTTATGTGATACAGGGATATCCTCCTGTGATCACTGAGGTACAGGGGCCGGGCTTGTGTGATACAGGGATATCCTCCTGTGATCACTGAGGTACAGAGGCTGGGATTGTGTGATACAGGGATATCCTCCTGTGATCACTGAGGTACAGGGGCCGGGCTTGTGTGATACAGGGATATCCTCCTGTGATCACTGAGGTACAGGGGCCGGGATTGTGTGATGCAGGGATATCCTCCTGTGATCACTGAGGTACAGAGGCTGGGATTGTGTGATACAGGGATATCCTCCTGTGATCACTGAGGTACAGGGGCCGGGCTTGTGTGATACGACGAAAGACACAAAGGAAGGTAAAAACATTGTTGTTGTTGGGGACAGTCAGGTTAGGTACATGGATAGGGCTTTCTGTTTGATTGATAGGAGTAGGAGACAGAGGGTTTGCTTTCCTGGGGCTGGGATGGAGGATATTGTTAGCCGTCTGGACGACATCATGAGAGGTAATGGGAGCAATCCTATTATCTGTCTCAGTGCTGGAGGCAACGATGTTGGCAGACGTAGGAGTGAGGACCTGACTAGCAGGTTTAGGTCAGCAATAGACATAATTAGGAAGAAGGGTGGGAACCCTGTCATATGTGGTATTTTGCCAAGGAGAGGAGTTGGAAATGAATGGCTGTCCAGGGCAATTGGTGTCAATTGCTGGCTGGACAAATACTGTAAGGAAAATTCAGTAACATTCATTGACAACTGGGACCTCTTCTATGGCAGAAATGACATGTATGCCAGGGATGGGGTTCACTTATCCAGGTCTGGGGTGGGGGCACTGGCAACTGCAGTGGAGGGAGCTGTTAGGGCTTTAAACTAGAAATAGTTAGTGGTATGGGTTTTGGGGGAAAAAGAGAAGTCCCAGTGTAGTAATATTATAAGTTGTAGGAGAACTAGTAATAGGCAGAATAAGGTGGATAGTGGAAAGCTAGTGACACTAGATGACAAGGACAGTAATAGGTATAATGGAAAAACAGAGATGAGCAGGAAGGGTAAAGAGAAAGGAGGGTCTCTAAATATATATTACACCAATAGTCGTAGTGCTAGGAATAAGATGGACGAGTTGAGATTAGTTGCAAGTACGGGTAATATTGATGTTTTTGCAATAACTGAGACATGGTTTAATATGAAAAATCGGGACTTGCCTGCCGAATGTCACATTCAGGGTTTTAAATTGTTCCAAGTAGACAGAAGTATCGGGAAAGGGGTGGGGTGGCACTCTATGTCCGTGATCATTTAAATTGTTGCATAAAAACGGGTATAAAGTCTGAATTAACACATACAGAGTCTGTCTGGATAGAATTTTCAGAGGGTGTGAAAAATTGATTTTAGGCGTGATTTACCGTCCTCCAAACTTAGATAGGGAACAAGGGAGACTACTTTGGGAGGAAATTGTTAAGGCCACAAGACACGATAACGTAGTAATTCTAGGGGACTTTAACTTTAGTCAGATTGATTGGAATTTCATGACAGGGAATTTAGAATCTAACGACTTTTTAGAAGTAGTTCAGGATTGCTTTTGAAGCAGTTTGTAACAGAACCTACAAGGGAAATAACCTACTTGACTTGGTTCTGGCAAGCAAGGAAACCCTTGTTAATAATTTAGAAATTACAGAGGAACTCGGCTCAAGCGACCACAAGTCAATTACCTTTAGCATTGAATGGATGTATGATAGTAGGGATAATTCAGTAATGGTCCCAGATTTTCGCTTAGCAGATTATAATGGACTTAGAGAACACTTATCAACTGTGGACTGGGGTGAAGAAGAGGTATCAATATGACAGTTTTCTTAACACTATACAGGCTGCCCAAAGAACATTTATCCGTATAAAGAAATTAGATCAAGTAGAAATGACCCAAAATGGATGAATAATAGGCTCAAATATCTTTTAGGGCAGAAGAAAGGAATTTATAGGCGCATAAAAAGAGGTGAGGGTCATCTTATAAATCAGTATACTGACATTAAGAGGGACGTTAAAAGGGAATAAGAAAAGCTAAACGGGACTATGAAATTAAAGTTGCTAGGGATTCAAAACTAACCCAAAAGTTTTTTCCAGGTTTATAGAACAAAAGTTAGGGATAAGATAGGTCCCCTTAAAAATAACTTTGGGCATCTTACTGACAAGGAGAATGATATGTGCTCTATTTTTAATAATTATTTTCTCTCGGTTTTCACACAGGAAGACATTAATAATATCCCAGTAATTAATTTTTACAGAGGCCCAGAAGAATATAAATTATGTAATATCACAGTCACTAGCGAAATGATTATGAAACAGCTGGACCGACTGAAACAAAATAAATCGCCGGGTCCTGATGAGCTTTTGCAAGGGTTCTTAAAGAATGCAAAATGGAACTCTGTGAACCAATATCTAACATTTTTAATTTATCTCTTCAAACAGGTGTAGTGTCTGATATGTGGAAGATGGCTAATGTAATTCCTATTTTTAAAGCAGGGGACAAGTCACTACCGTCAAACTACCGCCCAATAAGCCTGACCTCAATTGTAGGCAAATTACTAGAGTCAATTATAGCTGATATTATTAGAAGCCATCTAGATAACCATAATTTGATTAATGATACCCAGCATGGATTCACGAGGGGCCGTTCCTGCCTATCTAATTTATTAACCTTCTTCAGTAAAGCTTTTGAGGCTGTTGATCACGATAAAGAATTCGATATTGTTTATTTAGACTTTAGTAAGGCTTTTGATAGAGTACCACACCAGAGACTGTTAAAGAAAGTGGCAGCTCATGGCATTGGGGGAAAAGTGCTGTCATGGATCGAGTCATGGCTCACCAATAGGAAGCAGAGAGTGTGCATAAATGGGGTTAAATCCGAATGGGGACTTGTAACAAGTGGTGTTCCACAGGGATCAGTCTTAGGCCCATTGTTATTTATAATATATATCAATGACCTTGATGAGGGAATTACTAGTGATATGAGCAAATTCGCCGACGACACGAAGATAGGTAGGATAATTGATTCAAACATAGATGTCATAGAACTTCAGGAAGATTTAGACAAACTTAATTCGTGGTCAGAAAAGTGGCAGATGCAGTTCAATGTAGATAAATGCAAGGTTCTGAAGCTCGGGAGTGTCCATAACCCAAGCACTTATAAGTTAAATAACGTAGAACTTAGCCATACAGATTGCGAGAAGGACTTGGGGGTGATGGTAAGCAGCAACCTTAAACCAAGACAGCAATGCCTAAGCGTACGTAATAAGGCAAATAGATTACTGGGATTTATATCAAGAAGTGTTAGCAACAGAAGTCCAGAGGTTATATTACAGCTTTATACATCATTAGTAAGGCCTCACCTAGATTACGCAGCTCAGTTCTGGTCTCCATATTACAGAATGGACATAAATTCGTTAGAAAACATTCAGCGTAGAATGACTAAATTAATACATAGCATTAGAAATCTTCCCTACGAAGAAAGATTGAAGACCCTAAAATTACATTCACTTGTAAGACGTAGAATGAGGGAGACATGATCGAGGTATACAAGTGGAAAATGGGTATTAACAAAGGGGATATAAATAAGGTCTTGAGGATATCTCTCCAAGAGAGAACCCGCAATAATGGATTCAAGTTAGATAAGTTTAGATTTAGAAAGGATATAGGAAAGTATTGGTTTGGAAATAGGGTAGTTGATGAGTGGAACAGTCTGCCTAGTAGGGTTATTGAAGCTAGGACCTTGGGTAGTTTCAAATTTAGGTTGGATAAATTAATGAGTGAGAGGGGTTGGATTTGAGTGGGACTCGCGCATGAGTGGGTAGAATTGTCAAAGCTTATTTCTTGGGTAGCATTGAAAATTGGGTTGAGCAAATATTCTGTTAGTGGGACGGATTGTGAAGGACCTGCCTAGTATGGGCCAACAGGCCTGCTGCAGTGTTCCTCCTTTCTTATGTTCTTATGTTCTTATACAGGGATATCCCCCTGTGATCACTGAGGTACAGGGGCCGGGATTGTGTGATACAGGGATATCCTCCTGTGATCACTGAGGTACAGAGGCTGGGATTGTGTGATACAGGGATATCCTCCTATGATCACTGAGGTACAGAGGCTGGGATTGTATGATACAGGGATATCCTTCTGTGATCACTGAGGTACAGAGGCTGGGATTGTGTGATACAGGGATATCCTCCTATGATCACTCTGGTACAGAGGCTGGGATTGTGTGATACAGGGATATCCTCCTGTGATCACTGAGGTACAGAGGCAGGGCTTGTGTGATACAGGGATATCCTCCTGTGATCACTGAGGTACAGGGGCTGGGATTGTGTGATACAGGGATATCCTCCTGTGATCACTGAGGTACAGGGGCTGGGATTGTGTGATACAGGGATATCCTTCTATGATCACTGAGGTACAGAGGCAGGGATTGTGTGATACAGGGATATCCTCCTGTGATCACTGAGGTACAGAGGCAGGGATTGTGTGATACAGGGATATCCTCCTATGATCACTGAGGTACAGAGGCTGGGATTGTGTGATACAGGGATATCCTCCTATGATCACTGAGGTACAGAGGCAGGGATTGTGTGATACAGGGATATCCTCCTGTGATCACTGAGGTACAGGGGCTGGGATTGTGTGATACAGGGATATCCTCCTATGATCACTGAGGTACAGAGGCTGGGATTGTGTGATACAGGGATATCCTCCTGTGATCACTGAGGTACAGGGGTTGGGATTGTGTGATACAGGGATATCCTCCTATGATCACTGAGGTACAGGGGCAGGGCTTGTGTGATACAGGGATATCCTCCTATGATCACTGAGGTACAGAGGCTGGGATTGTGTGATACAGGGATATCCTCCTGTGATCACTGAGGTAAAGAGGCTGGGATTGTGTGATACAGGGATATCCTCCTGTGATCACTGAGGTACAGGGGCAGGGCTTGTGTGATACAGGGATATCCTCCTATGATCACTCAGGTACAGGGGCTGGGCTTATGTAATACAGGGATATCCTCCTGTGATCACTGAGGTACAGGGGCTGGGCTTATGTAATACAGGGATATCCTCCTGTGATCACTGAGGTACAGGGGCTGGGCTTGTGTGATACAGGGATATCCTTCACGAACTAAGCAGAGACTGAAACACCCAGTTAATTTTATAACTGAACTGTGAGTGGTATTCTCCGCAGACTTATTTAAATTTTCGTTATTCAGATTTTGTTTTCTATTTTTGTCAAAATAAAGCCTAAACATGTGCTAAAATGTGACTTTAGAATGATCCAGGACTGACAGACACGTCATCTATAGTTTGCCCTGGAAATTAAAATGTCTTAATACCCGTAAAGTAACCATCTTACAAGACAAAATGTTGTCTGCTGTAAATAAGTAGGTTTACTTAGGCATAGGTACACATGAATACAGTTACACATAGTAACATATGATGCAGTAAGATCACAGTAAACAGTTGATATCACCATATGCAGAAGCACTGTGAAAAAATGTGAGAAATTGCGAAACCGCTTGGCGGTTCACTATTTTTTTCACAGTGGTCGTTTTACATGGTAACATATGTGTAAATTACCTAAAATAACTCAAAAAAGGTCAAAGTGACTTATTTCCATTGGGGTCCTGGTCTTAAACGTTCTGACACAAGAACGTCTTATCCGTATGTTTCTCTCAGGGTTAAACGTTCCGACATATGAACGTCTTACTGACAACGTTTCTATACAACCATCCATATATGGAGACCATTCCTTGGTTTCTTAATCTTGGCTTAGTGATATTTGCTCAAGTTATTGCTTCGTATTTACTGAGAAGATATTCTTAAGTGTTTAATATTAACTTCTATAGGGGATCTAAGTGAGAAAACTTGTTAGCTGTATATGACTCTTCACATCCACAGTCTCCCCTACCCAACACTCTCCTCTCCCCTCCACTGATATTCTCCCCTCCCTTCCATCAACACTCTCCTCTCCCCTCCACCGACACTCACCTCTCCTCTCCCCTCCACTGAAATTCTCTCCTCCCCTACACTGACACTCTCCTCTCCCTTCCATCGATATTCTCCCCTCCACTGACACTCTCCCCTCCACCGACACTCTCCTCTTCCCTCCATTGACATTTTCCCCTCCACCGACACTCTCCTCTCCCCTCCACCGACACTTTCCTCTCCCCTCCACCGACACTCTCCTCTTCCCTCCATTGAGATTCTCCCCTCCACCGACACTTTCCTCTCCCCTCCACCGACACTATCTTCTCTCCCCTCCACGACACTCCTCTCCCCTCCACTGACATTCTCTCCTCCCCTACACTGACACTCTCTTCTCCCTTCCACCGATATTCTCCCCTCCACTGACACTTCTCTCTTCCTCAACACTCCCACTCTTCCTTCCCCTCGACACCCCCCCCATCATTACCTCGTCATCCCGACAAATAAAACTGGTGTTATTGCGTATTAAAACCCAGTGTTAATGACACACAAGTATTTGTGATTGTTTACACTACTAATAGCTTCTTGTTTATGGTTTAGTTTTATTCTTAAAACGTCCACAATTTATCAAAGAATGCCCTATAAAATCAATTTCAGAATATATACCAAATACAAAGTAACACCTGTATAAACTCATGACTGGCATAAAGTAACTTACAAATTAACATTTCAAATACTTGGCTAAATTTATGTACGATCTTACCCCGCTCCCCCCCACGTCTGCACCAGTTTTATTTCTAACTTTTGGTTTAGAAAGACATGTGAGAAAACACTAGGAGCTATTTATTAGAAACATTTTCTAATAAATATTTCCTAGTGTTTACTCCCGTGTCTTTTTAAACCAATTTGTATCTATCACCGAGGTTTATAGCATTTCTAACTTTTATCGCGAGTTATTCTTTATTTCACCACAGAGCCTCCCAGCATGTGGTAACCATAGCAATATGAAGGAAGGGCTAGGAGGTAAGGGGAAAGGGGCAACATGAAGGGAGAACTGGGGGAGGGGTCACCGAGAAGGGAGGGCAGGAGGGAGGCACCAGCCTCTGGGATACACAGCTAATAGCCAATCTGGCCGTCGCGTACCTTCAGGCGCTACGCTAACACTAATACTCTTTTATAGCACATTTGGCTATCTTGCTATTTCCACACCAGCTGAATTTCATTATAATAGTATTCTGCAAGCATATTTAATTCAAATGCAAGATTGTACGAAGCACAATAATACGAAAATACTACAACGAAAAAAAATATGAAAAAAATGATTTCTTATTTACCAAAATGTAGCCCTTAACAAAGTGTAATCATCACAACGTTGTTACTGTCCACTTTGTGACAACCTAGACTGTAACATCTGCCCATAAAAGTGTAAGTAAGTGGCTATAATCAGCGAAGTTAACGACTCCCACCACAAGTTCTGAGTCAGCGCCGGAATGGAGTCCTGCCAAGGTGTCATTTGCATTTGGTATTTTTTTGTTGGTGTCTGTACCGAGGATAAACCTGTTGGTTAGTAGACAGCAACCATCCAGAGAGGTACTACCGTACTGTCATATGAGTGTGTACATAGGTAGTAGGTAGGTAGGTGCACATGAACCATCCAGAGAGGTACTACCGTACTGTCATATGAGTGTGTACATAGGTAGTAGGTAGGTAGGTGCACAGGAACCATCCAGAGGTACTACCGTACTGTCATATGAGTGTGTACATAGGTAGTAGGTAGGCAGGTGCACATGAACCATCCAGAGAGGTACTACCGTACTGTCATATGAGTGTGTACATAGGTAGTAGGTAGGTAGGTGCACAGCAACCATCCAGAGAGGTACTACCGTACTGTCATATGAGTGTGTACATAGGTAGTAGGTAGGTAGGTGCACATGAACCATCCAGAGAGGTACTACCGTACTGTCATATGAGTGTGTACATAGGTAGTAGGTAGGTAGGTGCACAGCAACCATCCAGAGAGGTACTACCGTACTGTCATATGAGTGTGTACATAGGTAGTAGGTAGGTAGGTGCACAGGAACCATCCAGAGAGGTACTACCGTACTGTCATATGAGTGTGTACATAGGTAGTAGGTAGGTAGGTGCACAGGAACCATCCAGAGAGGTATTACCGTACTGTCATATGAGTGTGTACATAGGTAGTAGGTAGGTAGGTGCACAGGAACCATCCACAGAGGTACTACCGTACTGTCATATGAGTGTGTACATAGGTAGTAGGTAGGTAGGTGCACAGGAACCATCCAGAGAGGTACTACCGTACTGCCATATGAGTGTGTACATAGGTAGTTGGTAGGTAGGTACACAGGAACCATCCAGAGAGGTACTACCGTACTGTCATATGAGTGTAAAATATAGGTAGTAGGTAGGTAGGTACACAGGAACCATCCAGAGAGGTACTACCGTACTGTCATGAGTGTGAAACAGGAACTACTTCCCATTAGTCATGGGAGTGTAAAACGGACAGTAGGTTAGTAAAAGTGACCATCCAGGGAATTATTACCGTACTGTCCTATATGTGCTGTATGGGAAAGTCTCCTAACACAGCTCTGTTAAAAGATGACCCGTTCAGTGATGCCGGCGCTGTGGCGAGGACGCGGCAGTAGCAGCTTGCTGCTGCTGCTGCTACTTTCCGAGTCGTGTATCAACGTACGGCCTCTCACCCCCAGCCTGAGGGAAGGGATTCTATTTGTAAATTACTGCAACTACGTATTACCTAGGGGCGTGATTCCCTCCATCACGCGTCAATGTTAGTCGTAACTGTGTAACTGGAATGTTAATGGTAGCCTCGCACCCTCTCATTTTCCACTATGCTAGCAGGTTATCCACTATACATATTTTTTGCAATAGTAGCAGAGTTCAACATTCATTTATGCCATACATGCCAGCATAAATGTGTGTGTGGATGGCGTGGGGAATTAGTTAATTCCTGGGCAACGTTTTAGGAAGTTTCCGATTTAGACGTTTCTAAGAGTTCCTAACTAGGTTGCAACACCAGTTATCAGTATCTATTGTAACTGTTAATACCAATCCCTACTGTATCTGTTAATATCAATCCCTATTGTATCTGTTAATACCAATCCCTATTGTATATGTTAATACCAATCCCTACTGTATCTGTTAATACTAATCTCTACTGTATCTGTTAAAATACCAATCCCTAATGTATCTGTTAATACCAATCCCTACTGTATCTGTTAATACCAATCCCTATTGTATCTGTTAATACCAATCCCTATTGTATATGTTAATACCAATCCCTACTGTATCTGTTAATACTAATCCCTACTGTATCTGTTAAAATACCAATCCCTACTGTATCTGTTAATACCAATCCCTACTGTATCTGTTAATACCAATCCCTATTGTATGTTAATACCAATCACTACGGTATCTGTTAATACCAATCCCTACTGTATCTGTTAATACCAATCCCCATTGTATCTGTTAATATCAGTCTTTATTATATCTGCTAATACTAATCTCTAAAATTATAACCATAATTTTTAAAAGGGTGGAAGGGTAAGCCAGCGGAAGGCCTCAGTCAGATGACCAAAAGCTCCAGCTGCGGGTCATCACATGACTAAGACCCGCGTCAGGAAACACTTATCCTGTTTCCTGACAAATCTTACCTAACCCTAACTAATTTCTATTGTATCTGTTAATGATTCTCGGGATCTGTGTAGAGAACACTGATGAATGTAACACAAAACAAACATGGACACTGAAGGAGACAGGATAAAAGGGGGGATATAAATTTCGACCTCCAATTGAGGCCCTCTGCAGATTACATCTCACCCTGTGTTACAGTGTGGGTTATATTTACCAGTGTGTAGTAGAGCATCATACAGAGGAGGTTCATTGAGAAGAGTACAGTGAAGGAGAACAACAAATTTGAAAGTAAATGAAACATGCAGTGAAAATGGAAAGCTCACGTGTCAATTTGACAGCTAAATTGAATTTATAAAGCGTTCAATCAAGGTGATGGTCTTGCTTCACTCAACACGACGTTCAATGTGTCATGTCAAAATGTGTCACAATATATCGCTATGCAACATGTTCTCCAGTTCGAGCGTGTAATTTTTGACGAATTGCCCGCCCCCTTTCATTTCTGAGTACTCAAAATATTATAGAAAATTCAATATTTATTTTTCCTCGGTCATTTCAGCTTAGATTTGATTAGCTTGACGTATACTAAGCTACTGAAGTTTTTGCAGTCACGTAACTTAAACTATCTGACATATACTTGTCAGCCACCTTGTAATTTTTAAAGGGATGGAGAGGTAAGCCAGTGGAAGGCCTCGGTCAGATGACCAAAAGCCAACTTGCATAGATAACGCATGACTTACATGGTTACACGGTATAAACCTTGGTAACAGATACCGACAAACTGTTTTAGATGGACACGTAAGCAAACACTAGGACATATTTATTGGAAAACGTTTCGGACATGGGACCGTTTTCCAATAAATATGTCCTAGTATTTGCTCACATGTATTTTTAAAGGTTAGGTAAGGTAAGGTTTATCAGAAAAAAGGACGAGTGTTTCCTGACGCGGGTCTTAATTATATGATGACCCGCAGCTGGAGCTTTAGGTCATCTGACCGAGGCCTTCCACTGGCTTACCCCTCCACCCCTTTACAAATTATGGCTATAATTATAACCATTTCAACCACATCATTACATGAACAATATCTCTCACAGCACTGGAAGACTGTGAACGGAAACAGGTTCAATAACAAACAAAAGATTGAACAAATATTGCAGAGTATCTTACTAAAAAAAATATTATCGTTCACTGTATTATTCACTCTTATTACCATATTCATTAATATTGATTATATATTGATATTTTTTCAGGTTAGGATTCCTGAAGGACGTTTATGAGGCTGTAGAACCATGAAATAATTGTGCTGGATAAACTGTCAACAGAAGCTCTCTCTACACGCCTACAGGGTTCCACTTTACATAACATGAAAATTATCAGCCTCACGCACGCACACTCACTCGCCCACGCACACGCCCACATTCCTATGCCCGCACTCACACACGCACACACACACGCACCTCAAAAAATAAAATTCAAACAAAGAAACCTGAATTTTAAACGAGTAGTATTCGTAGTGAGGCCACTTTGTATTCCCCCCTTGAATATTCAGCAGCTGGTAGTGTACCAGTATTCCCTCCCCACTTAGTAGTTACTGCCCTCACTTACACAAAGGCATGTGCACGTACGTGCACGCACACACACACACACACACACACACACACAAAAGTCATCAACGAACAGCCAGTCGATCCTCACAACCTGTGTGAAAAAACATGCCTATTTTAACGTTACCTGACTTTGCCAAGACTGGCAGACGTGTCACGTCCATTTTTTTATCATTTATTTGTGATTAAATATACATTTTTAAGGTTTTATGTAACCTACAGTAAATTAGCCCCCAAAAATAAAGTCACAGTACAATGGCTGCTCAGAAGAAGCCTTCAGAAATTGATAGTGTTTGGTGCATAGTAAAGAGTATAAATGAAGTTGTGTTGTGGGGAAGATAAGTGTGGTGGTGACGGTGGTGTCAGTGATGGTTCCTCTCCTGCAACTGACGGAGCCACTACGCTATATTGTGGGGAAGATAAGTGTGGTGGTGACGGTGGTGTCAGTGATGGTTCCTCTCCTGCAACTGATGGAGTCACTACGCTATATTGTGAGGAAGATAAGTGTGGTGGTGACGGTGGTGACAGTGATGGTTCCTCTCCTGCAACTGACGGAGCCACTACGCTATATTGTGGGGAAGATAAGTGTGGTGGTGACGGTGGTGACAGTGATGGTTCCTCTCCTGCAACTGACGGAGCCACTACGCTATATTGTGAGGAAGATAAGTGTGGTGGTGACGGTGGTGACAGTGATGGTTCCTCTCCTGCAACTGACGGAGCCACTACGCTATATTGTGAGGAAGATAAGTGTGGTGGTGACGGTGGTGTCAGTGATGGTTCCTCTCCTGCACGACGGAGTCACTACACTATATTGTGGGAAGATAAGTGTGGTGGTGACGGTGGTGTCAGTGATGGTTCCTCTCCTGCAACTGACGGAGCCACTACGCTATATTGTGGGGAAGATAAGTGTGGTGGTGACGGTGGTGTCAGTGATGGTTCCTCTCCTGCAACTGACGGAGTCACTACACTATATTGTGGGGAAGATAAGTGTGGTGGTGACGGTGGTGTCAGTGATGGTTCCTCTCCTGCAACTGACGGAGCCACTACGCTATATTGTGAGGAAGATAAGTGTGGTGGTGACGGTGGTGACAGTGATGGTTCCTCTCCTGCAACTGACGGAGCCACTACGCTATATTGTGGGGAAGATAAGTGTGGTGGTGACGGTGGTGACAGTGATGGTTCCTCTCCTGCAACTGACGGAGCCACTACGCTATATTGTGAGGAAGATAAGTGTGGTGGTGACGGTGGTGACAGTGATGGTTCCTCTCCTGCAACTGACGGAGCCACTACGCTATATTGTGGGGAAGATATGTGTGGTGGTGACGGTGGTGACAGTGCTGGTTCCTCTCCTGCAACTGACGGAGCCACTACGCTAACTTTCTTCAACTTTGTCTCCAGTGTTTAATCTCCAGAGTTGAGGAACTTCTCTGTGCAAGTGGCGTCGAGTGCGAGTTATAACAACATACACACCAAGTCTGGGACAACCAGAAGGCAGTATGCTATTGCAAGCCAGATTATTATTATTATTATTGTTATTATAATATTCTTGAAACGCTAAACCCGTAGGGGCAACACAAATGTGGGGAATAATCATGTATGATCTCAGGAAGGGGAGGGTTGCTACAGATCTAGCATCACTAGCATCAAGGCACCCCATCCCCCTTCAGGCTGATGGGAGAGTGGTTCTTAAGTTTCAAGGTGTCGCTAATACTAACAATTCAACCATTACAAGTCAATGAATAACACATGTGCCTCACCTGGGTATGTTTACTCATGATAAAGATACTCAGGTTAGCACATGTCTTATTCATCGACATGTCGGTCTTGTATGTCAATAATATACTAGTCAAATTATTTAACATTTAAGTTTTCCCTTTCATTTGTTAACTAAGACAGAAATTGCAATTAGCTTTCGTTAAGTCACGATAAAGATGCTTTTAGTAACCCCTCGTCGTCTCCTAGGTTAGTGCCACGGACGATGTGGTTAAAACCATAACCCCTCGTCGTCTCCTAGGTTAGTGCCACGGACGATGTGGTTAAAGCCATCACCCCTCGTCGTCTCCTAGGTTAGTGCCACGGACGATGTGGTTAAAGCCATCACCCCTCGTCGTCTCCTAGGTTAGTGCCACGGACGATGTGGATAAAACCATCATCCCTCGTTGTCTCCTAGGTTAGTGCCACGGACGATGTGGTTAAAACCATCACCCCTCGTTGTCTCCTAGGTTAGTGCCACGGACGATGTGGTTAAAACCATCAAGAAGAACTATATAACAAACTGAGGCGGTTCATTCTATGTAAGATGATACAGTCTGTCGCTCTACCTGTCCAGGATCTACTAAATGCCATTTTTGCATCTAGTGTTTGGCATTAGCCTAAAAAAAAAGCTAGAAAATTATTACAGATGGAGCAACAATAAAATCTCGTTCATCGGCGTGATAATTTGGAGCTTATACTAGCAGGCCCCGCTTTACAGCGGTACCCTGAACCTAACCTGCCGTATAAGCAGGGCCCTCATGTACTCAGCTGTTGTTCGTAGCTAGTGAAATTTTAATGGAATACTTGACTATATCCTCTTAACTCTACTGATCCTCTTCACCCTGCTGAAGTCTCCTAGCTCAGGCTCGATATTCTCTTAATTCTACCGATCTTCTTCGCCCTGCTGAAGTCTCCTAGCTCAGGCTAACAAATTTCATTACCTCAGGTATGCAACCCATACTGTGTGATGGAATATAACTGGTAAACCTAAACAGCTTTTCTTTCAACAAAGTTCTCATCGTTAAGGACACCGTGGCAGTACACGGTTGGTGTTCCCATCACATAACTTTCATACAAAACAGAGGAGCAACACATGGTTTTCCCACCATCTAACTATCTTTTAGAAAAGGGTAGCAGTACACTGCAGTCCCCTCTTTAATTATATCAAATAGAATAGAGTAATCGCACACTATCATACAGAATAAGCTAAATAGTCTAAAATCACTACTGCGTCTTTGTTAGGAAAAAAAAGGGGGGAAGGGGGGTTGCCACACATTGCTAATGAACCCAATTTTGTTAAATCAAAATACTTTTTTATCTGGTGCGGGCACATGATATACGCTCAGCCATCACTGTGAGCTGTGCAATTACACACATCATTACCCTTGTGTTTAATGTCCCTTATAACGTGTCGCTGCCGTCATTATATTTTCACTTATAAATACGATGAAGAATATTATGCTAGGCTTGAGCCTTCATTAAACCTGATAATGCACACGCGCACACACGCTCAAACCGACGCAAGCACGCACACACATGCACAAACACACACACACATGCACACCTGAGCAGATAGAGAGGAGCAACGAGGAGTGAGACATGTCTCACGAAATCGTAATGACACGATTGCAAACAAACCATACCAAAGGTGGGGTTCGAACCCGCGGTCTGAGAGTCTCAAAACTCCAGACCGTCCCTGGCCCAGTGGCTTACGTGATGGTCTGGAGTTTTGAGACTCTGACCGCGGGTTCGAACCCCACCCGTGGTATGGTTAGTGAGACATGTCATCAGATACTCAGAACCAGCTGCTCCTTTGATGCTCAGGCGTCAACAAATTCTGTAAACAGTGTCAACAAGCACTGATATCTTTTCTTGCTCACTGATCTTGTCTCATCTCACTGTCTTTGAAGATGCCACCGACACAAATTACATCTCAAAAATAGGCTCCTTCTTCTGTTATTTTTTGTAGTGGGTGAGAATTATGACGTGTGATAGTGTGGAGCTTATATACATGATCACCGGCTTGTAGGGACGCGTCGTATTCCTAATAGGAAATGTAACTATAATTTTTAAAGGGGTGGACCGGTAAGCCAGTGGAAGGCCTCGGTCAGATGACCAAAAGCTCCAGCTGTGGGTCATCATATGCCTACGACCCGCGTCAGGAAACACTTGTCCTTTTCATCGACAAACATGAGCTAACCTAACCTAGGAACGCGTCCTCAGCAGAAAAAACTTACCCGTTGATCAGACGGTGATGATCCGTGAGGTCATGGCCCCCGCGGCTCGGTCACGGACGAGAAAGCACACCTGTCCCAGATGCCATCCTTCGTTTTCTTACGTATTCGAGCGCGTCAATTTCTAAACGATGTGAACCACTTACATAATTAAATATTAGTTAACTTAATCAAAATAAACATATATTTGCCAATAAGTTAATTACATGAGAGGGAATGGAGAGGGAAACGTTTGGCAGCGGTGAAGACACAGTGCACACAGGATATATTCACAGAAAGAGGGTTACTTGTCTCAGCGTATATATGTTGAGTTGGCTTCAATCCTCGTTTTAGGGATAAAAATATTCTTGTCTGGTGGTGAAAAGGTTACATGCAGCCTCGAGTAGTCGATAAGCTTGGACTATTTACAAAGTCTGTGTGACTGTAAATGGTCCAAGTCAGACCGAAACGTCGTCATAAGCTCCTCTCTCCTTGTATGGGACATTTGTGTACTGTTCCAGTCACGGTATTGTGCCTTTTTGTTCTTTCTTGATATCCTTTAAACCCTATTAACCAACCACTGAAACGACGTAAACATTCTCATTTTCTACCTCATTTTTTGACGTGGTTCTCACCCTCTATATCTTAACGATACCAATTTCCATTCCAACGCTATTTTCTTTATTTTTAACCATTGACGAACTATTAAACACTCCCTGGGCGCCAACATGAGCTATTTAAACTAAAAAAAAAAAAAAATAATAAATAAAAGGAGAATGGCAAAGATTTTACAGAAAAAGACTAATGGCAACTAAACGGCTCAAAAACTGGCAAATATGTCAACAAGGCAGAAAATCCCGCAAGGAGGAGTTACCCAGATTCACCAGAAACTCAAACATTACTACCTCACGTAACACCAAGACAACATTACTATCACACGTAACACCAAGACAATATTACTACCTCATGTAACACCAAGACAACATTACTACCTCACGTAACACCAAGACAACATTACTACCTCACGTAACACCAAGACAACATTACTACCTCACGTAACACCAAGACAACATTACTACCTCACGTAACACCAAGACAACATTACTACTACACGTAACACCAAGACAACATTACTACCACACATAACACCAAGACAACATTACTACCTCACGTAACACCAAGACAACATTACTACCTCACGTAACACCAAGACAACATTACTACCTCACGTAACACCAAGACAACATTACTACCTCACGTAACACCAAGACAACATTACTACCTCACGTAACACCAAGACAACATTACTACTACACGTAACACCAAGACAACATTACTACCTCACGTAACACCAAGACAACATTACTACCTCACGTAACACCAAGACAACATTACTACCTCACGTAACACCAAGACAACATTACTACCTCACGTAACACCAAGACAACATTACTACCTCACGTAACACCAAGACAACATTACTACCTCACGTAACACCAAGACAACATTACTACCACACATAACACCAAGACAACATTACTACCTCACGTAACACCAAGACAACATTACTACCTCACGTAACACCAAGACAACATTACTACCTCTCGTAACACCAAGACAACATTACTACCTCACGTAACACCAAGACAACATTACTACCACACGTAACACCAAGACAACATTACTAGCACACGTAACAAGCGCAAAGACATATAAGAAATTTGGGGAAAGTCACATATGCAAAATCTATATAAAATTCAACAAATATTCTCCCCGCCACACAGGTGACTCCCTAACACACAGGTAACTCCCCACCACACAGGTGACTCTCCCCAACTCAGGCCGAAGGTTACTCTCCCAACCATCGTAATAAGGTAATTCTCCACACGACATGGTGAAGGTAACTCTCCCCACCACTAGAGTAAGGTAATTCTCCCTACGATACAATAAAGGTAACTCTCCCCACCACCGTAATAAGGTAATTCTCCACACGACACAGTAAAGGTAACTCTCCCCACCACCGTAGTAAGGTAATTATCCACACGACACAGTAAAGGTAACTCCCCACCATCGTAGTAAAGTAATTCTCCACACGACACGATAAAGGTAACTCTCCCCACCACTAGAGTAAGGTAACTCCTCCCCCAAGACGAGGCAGTCATTACAGGGAGGCAACAGACCAGAATACCAAGAAATATGTACCACAATTAGCCATTAAGGTAGGGGAATCCGCCTTACAAAGGAATACGTCTGGAAATTATCCGGTAATGGGGACGCTTCTTGCCCAACTAAAATGAATCAATATTACCCATTAATTCGCCAAAATTAGCAGTACAAATGAAAAACAAATGAATATACGAAATTATTTGCTAAATTAACCCACTCGGAGCGACCATATATTTATCGCCCAATTCCTCCTGATTTCTCTATTATTATTATTATTATTATTATTTACTAATATTCTTCTTTTTTTCTTCATATTATTATTAGTAATAACCGTAGTAGCAATAGTAGTAGTAGTTGTAGTAGCAGTAGTAGCAGCAGTAGTAACAATATTAATAGTAACAGTATTAGTAATTAATAATAATAATAAAATTATTATTATTATTATATTCGTGGGACGCACTAAACTCGTACGGGTCACAATACACGGATCTGACACCAGAGGTGACACGGAGAGTAATGTCAAATATGAGTGTAGGTGACAGTCTGGGGCCTCCTAGGACGCCAGCCATAGCACCCTATCGACTTCTCAGTACGAGTGAAAACACCAGGCATGTTTCCTTCAACTATTGTCTGCGTTCACCTAGCTGTGAGTGGGTGGGTACCTAGGTGTTAAGCGACTGTTGTGGGTCGCATGCTGGGGAGGAGAATCAAAGAAACACAATGGGGATAAGCCAGACATGATGGTGTAGTGGTTAGTGTGTTTACCTCACGACCTGTGAGGCAAGGATTCCACATGTTCCTCCCACCTGTTTCAGATGATGACGATGATGATGATGATCATAATAATAATAATAATAATAATAATAATAATAATAATAATAATAATAATAATAATAATTGCGATGTTGATTCCTTACGCCAGGTAAAGTCTTTCGATTAAAACAAAATTGAGCCTGTCCTCCCCTTCGTCAGATCAAACCTGATTAACTCCCGTTCATGAAGCGCTATGGCCCCTATGGGTTTTGCGTTTCACCATGAACATAATAAGTGTAATGCGAGTGCACAGGAGAGAAGCAAGTTACCGAGCCCAGTTCACGTTGTAGTTCATTAGTAAACCCTTCAAGGCGTCGGCCTTGATGCCGGTGAAGCTTTTCTCTTGACATCTTAATTACAGAACCAATAATCCTGGTGGCGTTTTTTGGGGAGCTGGATTTTTCTTCGGGGCGACTTTGTGAGAGATTTTCCTGAAGGCATCAACACGGTCTCAAGTCCAGGTGGCGCAAGTCTGCTGCGGGTCTGTAACAGGAGTGTCATGGGTCACTGAGAGGATGAAATGGTATCAAATACCAACAAGGTGAAGAGTTGGGTATCTTTATTGATGAAACATTTCGCCTACACAACAAACTTCTTCAGTCAAATACAAAAGAAACAATGGATATAATCAGTCCCTCAACTTGGTTGAGGGACTGATTACATCATCTATATATCATTTCTACTTCTCCCTTTGTATTTGACTGAAAAAAGCCTACTGTTGCACATGTGTCTTAACTACCTCGTTGCTCCTGGATAATGTTGTGGGTGGCAGGAAGGGTGTCTTTATAGTGGCTAGGACGGGATAGTGGTCGCTGGTGAGTATCCAGGTGCACTTTACAGCCAGCTCCTTGATGCAGGTTGATGGAGCCCTCCCCAGGAGATGCTTACCTTCCCCAGTGTTAAGCAGCGCTATTTAGGGACCTTCCCACATCATTTCTCCCAAAGTGCCTTTTAGCCGGGCTACAGGAGCTGAAACCTGATAGGTGAAGATGAAGTCTCTGGTGATGAAAAGTTGCATTAAGTGACTATGGCGCTTGTTTACACTGAATACCATGAAGGTGGTGGCCGCCAGAGGCATCCTAGCGGCTTGATCCTTGATCCAACATACTCTTAGGCAGCAGTGTCTCTTCAAGCATAAATATGTCAGTATAACTGGTTGATGGCCACAGTATTCAAGAACATTCAGCACGTAACATCTGAATATTCCTCTATATTATCCAGAGTTAGGAGCAACTAGGAATTACTATTTCCTAGTAGGTCATCCCTAATTCTACCTTTGTTCCGTTTAAGGAGCGTGCCTTGATGCTGGTGAAAGGCTCTTGATCCAAATATCTGGCGATAATCTCATATGTATATATATATATATATATATATATATATATATATATATATATATATATATATATATATATATATATATATATATATATATATATGAGAGAGACAGAGAGAGAAGAAATCACAACAAAACGCGTGATTGCAAATATGAAAAAAATACCAGTGAAAATAGGAAATACTAAAACCTGAGCACTTTCATATGCTTTCACACACATCTTCAGAAGATATGTGTGTAGGTACATGAGAATATATGTGTCAGCACATAAAAGCGCTCAGGTTTTATTCCTATTTTCACTGTGGTATTTTTTCCACGCACTGAGACTTTTAGTGAATATATGCTGCAAGAGATACTCCTCTCTGTGTATATAATTTTACGTAAATAATAATATGACAATGTATCTTAAAAGTTACCCATCGTGAATTAGTAGACCGACTACAGTGCTCCTCAGTATGTGATTAATTCTTGTCTTCACACCTGACTATGTTCCTGTCTTCTGCCTACACATTGTACCATCACACAGTACCTGATGAGCTAGCGAAACGATGTCTTAAGTAGTTACCAATTGCTGCCTATGTGTTTTTATCAACTATAATTAATCAGTGTTCCCATACAATCAACTATTATAATTTTCTTAAGCAGTCTGAGCAACTGTTTAAACAAGTAATGAATAAACTTTTTAAGAAAATATATCTGATTACAGTGTGTGTAACCTGTGTATTCTCCAGCCACTGTAACTCCTGGACAAACCAAGGGTAACTTAAGCAAATAGGGAAAACTGTAGTAAGTACGTAATTTCGTTGTCTTGTTTCTCTCGCACCGGAGTAACATGTTAGGTAAGAATTGTGAGACAAGGTTGATAAAACACTCAGTTTATTAATGAAATATATCATCCCCTTGCCCTCGCAGCCAGTGAGGGTGGAGGTGGGGGAGACACGTCCCTCACTAGCACCTTGGGCCAGGCTGGTCAAACAATCAATACTAGGATGAACCTATATCTCCTCTCCTAAGCTGGGTCTTTAGGTACTTTTTTTCAGCAAAACTGAATATATCAGTAGTGCAGCTAACCTATATTATATGATACATAACAGGAACAAAAGCTTCCTATATTTCCCTGTTATTCCATCATTCAAGACAGGTCTCGGGCGCTGGTAGGTGGTTGAGAGGGGGATGTTGTGAGGCGGGGATGGAGTGTTATGGAGAGGCTAGGAGGTGTAGGGGTTATGTAGGGAAACAGTGAAAATGTGTATCTGTACACGAAAGTGTTTTGTAGATGAGTGTAAAGATGCAGGTGCATTGGCAAGTATATACATTACAAGAAGGTAGAAGTGTATGGACGGAAGAAGAGTTGAACAGGGCTCCGGGGATAGGGATGTAAATTATTATTATTATTATTATTATTATATTTTAAAGGGAAATGCTAAAGCCTTACTGATTATGATAATACAGTGGTAGAGTATACCGACAGCATGTAGATGTGGCACCTACATGTTTGCAATCCTGCGCATTTGCAAGTCCTGTCGTAAAAGTGGAAATACAGACCGTGTCTGTTAGCACGGACGAGTCAGTGGTCGTGACTGAACAATGTAGCAGGATGACAGGCGTTGGAGTGTAATGTAATCAGCAGAACACACGAATTAGTGAGTCTTCTGCATTTCGAATTTTACGACAGGACTTGCAGACGCGCACGACCGCAGCCATTAACGAAGATTACACAAATTAGAACGACGCAAATACAATTGTTATTTTTTTTTTGCCTGCGTATATGAACAACCTAATGATGTCATTTGATGTTTATTCTTATGAATTTTGAATGATATATATTTCAAATTTTACGCATTTGCAGTAGTTTTCTTAATTAAAAAAATATATTTGTCATAGCTTTTGAAATGACTCTATTGTACACACACACACACACACACATATATATATATGTTTAGAATTCGCAGAACAGGAGAATTCTAAACATTGTAAAAATCTCTCGTCAGTCGATGCATGCAGGGGATGAGATGAAAAGCTGAAAGCCACCTGCCTGAAAGCTGGCTGCCTTGGACCAAAACGTCTAGCGTTAGCTGGGCGCCAAGGTATTGACTAGTGTGGTACGGTGGTAGAGCACTGCGTACCTTGTTCCAAGGTTCTGAGAACAGACATAAACAGACAGGTAAGAGACAGATATAGGGACAGGTACGAGACAGATATCCAGACAGGTAACAGACATGAAGAGACAACAACACATGACTCAGCATGAGAGAGCTGCAACAACGACCACAGATCACGCCACAATATAAAACGTTTCCAACACTTCAACAACTGTACAGCACTCGTCAACTGAGGCCAAACTAATTCGAACAAAACACAAACTATTGCGACCTGATTGCAATTAATGTGAAGCGGCTGGCGCTCAGAGTTGCGAGTTATATCTGATCTAGAGCACAACCATGAAGATAGGGAAGGAAGGAGAGAGGAAACAGCGGAAGGAAAGAGGAAATAATGAAAGGGGAAAGGGAAGAATGGACAGGGAAAGAGAGAGAGAGGGAAGAACGTAAGGAGGTAGTGACAAGAGATAAGAACAAAGGGATGAGGGAGAGGTAACGGAGAGAGAGAGAATAATAATAATATAATTAAGGAGAAACACTGCAGGTGATACAATCACAAGACACAAATACAGCATAATGCGATACTTTACTGACAACCTTTCGCCCACACAGTGGGCTTTATAAAGCTCACTTGGTTAAGCCCACCTTGTGGGGAGAAACGTTATCAACAAAGGTTCTTACGAAATTATATTTGTACCTATCTTTCCCAGCTCGTCCTCTTAATAACAGCCATCACTGTTGTTAAGACAGTAAACAGGAGACTGTTGAAGGCAACTTAAATAGTGAAAAATCTGCCATAATTACGTCTTCCATCCACTCGATGTTTTTTTTACACTGTTTCACTCCAAGCATGGATCTCTCACGTTCATCTGACGTTCTTCAAGCAGGGATCTCTCACCTTCACCTGACGTTCTTCAAGCAAGCATCTCTCACCTTCATCTCACGCTCGCCAAACTTTCTCACTTTCCTGGCCACTCCACTTTCTCTGAGCTCAAAAACAAAGCTAAAGTTTTCTCAAAGCTATTAGCTCAGTCCTAGCTTGTTGACTCTGATTATTGCCTTGCCAGGAAGCAAGCAACTCTCACCTTTGTCCTTGTTGATTTAATACTTTACTAGAGATTTATTTCTCTGTGATTTTATTTTTTGTCACACTGGCAGGGAACTCTGGGGAGGACAATACACAGCACCCGGGGAGGAAGGTTAGGGAGGACAACACAGCACCCGGGGAGGAAGGTTAGGGAAGACAACACAGCACCCGGGGAGGAAGGTTAGAGGAGACAACACAGCACCCGGGGAAGAAGGTTAGGGGTACACAATACAGCACCCAGGAGGAAGGTTAGGGGGGACAACACAGCACCCAGGAGGAAGGTTAGGGGGGACAACACAGCACCCAGGAGGAAGGTTAGGGGGACAACACAGCACCCAGGAGGAAGGTTAGGGAGGACAACACAGCACCCGGGGAGGAAGGTTAGGGAGGACAACACAGCACCCAGGAGGAAGGTTAGGGGGACAACACAGCACCCGGGGAGGAAGGTTAGGGGGGGACAACACAGCACCCAGGAGGAAGGTTAGGGGGACAACACAGCACCCGGGGAGGAAGGTTAGGGAGGACAACACAGCACCCGGGGAGGAAGGTTAGGGAAGACAACACAGCACCCGGGGAGGAAGGTTAGGGACGACAACACAGCACCCGGGAGGAAGGTTAGGGAAGACAACACAGCACCCGGGGAGGAAGGTTAGGGAGACAACACAGCACCGGGAGGAAGGGTAGGGAGACAACACAGCACCCGGGGAGGAAGGTTAGGGAAGACAACACAGCACCCGGGGAGGAAGGTTAGGGGAGACAACACAGCACCCGGGGAGGAAGGTTAGGGAAGACAACACAGCACCCGGGGAGGAAGGTTAGGGGAGACAACACAGCACCCGGGGAGGAAGGTTAGGGGGACACAACACAGCACCCAGGAGGAAGGTTAGGGGGAGACAACACAGCACCTAGGAGGAAGGTTAGGGGACAACACAGCACCCAGGAGGAAGGTTAGGTTGGACAACACAGCACCCAGGAGGAAGGTTAGGTGGGACAACACAGCACCCAGAAGGAAGGTTAGGGGGGACAACACAGCACCCAGGAGGAAGGTTAGGGGACAACACAGCACCCAGAAGGAAGGTTAGGGGGACAACACAGCACCCAGGAGGAAGGTTAGGGGGACAACAGAGCACCCAGGAGGAAGGTTAGGGGAACAACACAGCACCCAGAAGGAAGGTTAGGTGGGACAACACAGCACCCAGAAGGAAGGTTAGGGGGGACAACACAGCACCCAGGAGGAAGGTTAGGGGGACAACACAGCACCCAGAAGGAAGGTTAGGGGGACAACACAGAACCCAGGAGGAAGGTTAGGTGGGACAACACAGCACCCAGGAGGAAGGTTAGGGGAACAACACAGCACCCAGGAGGAAGGTTAGGGGGGGACAACACAGCACCCAGGAGGAAGGTTAGGTGGGACAACACAGCACCCAGAAGGAAGGTTAGGGGGGACAACACAGCACCCAGGAGGAAGGTTAGGTGGGACAACACAGCACCCAGGAGGAAGGTTAGGTGGGACAACACAGCACCCAGGAGGAAGGTTAGGGGAACAACACAGCACCCAGGAGGAAGGTTAGGGGGGGACAACACAGCACCCAGGAGGAAGGTTAGGTGGACAACACAGCACCCAGGAGGAAGGTTAGGTGGGACAACACAGCACCCAGAAGGTTAGGTGGGACAACACAGCACCCAGAAGGAAGGTTAGGTGGGACAACACAGCACCCAGGAGGAAGGTTAGGTGGGACAACACAGCACCCAGAAGGAAGGTTAGGGGGGGACAACACAGCACCCAGAAGGAAGGTTAGGGGAGGACAACACAGCACCCAGGAGGAAGGTTAGGTGGGACAACACAGCACCCAGGAGGAAGGTTAGGGGAACAACACAGCACCCAGGAGGAAGGTTAGGGGGACAACACAGCACCCAGGAGGAAGGTTAGGTGGGACAACACAGCACCCAGGAGGAAGGTTAGGGACAACACAGCACCCGGAGGAAGGTTAGGGAGACAACACAGCACCCAGGAGGAAGGTTAGGGGGACAACAGCACCCAGGAGGAAGGTTAGGTGGGACAACACAGCACCCAGGAGGAAGGTTAGGGAACAACACAGCACCCAGGAGGAAGGTTAGGGAACAACACAGCACCCAAGAGGAAGGTTAGGGAGACAACACAGCACCCAGGAGGAAGGTTAGGTGGGACAACACAGCACCCAGAAGGAAGGTTAGGGGGACAACACAGCACCCAGAAGGAAGGTTAGGGGACAACACAGCACCCAGGAGGAAGGTTAGGTGGGACAACACAGCACCTAGGAGGAAGGTTAGGGACAACACAGCACCCAGGAGGAAGGTTAGGGGACAACACAGCACCCAGGAGGAAGGTTAGGTGGGACAACACAGCACCCAGGAGGAAGGTTAGGGGAGACAACACAGCACCCGGGGAGGAAGGTTAGGGAAGACAACACAGCACCCGGGGAGGAAGGTTAGGGGAGACAACACAGCACCCGGGAGGAAGGTTAGGAAGACACAACACACCACCCAGGAGGAAGGTTAGGGGGAGACAACACAGCACCCAGGAGGAAGGTTAGGGAGACAACACAGCACCCAGGAGGAAGGTTAGGTGGGACAACACAGCACCCAGGAGGAAGGTTAGGTGGGACAACACAGCACCCAGAAGGAAGGTTAGGGGGACAACACAGCACCCAGGAGGAAGGTTAGGGGGACAACACAGCACCCAGAAGGAAGGTTAGGGGACAACACAGCACCCAGGAGGAAGGTTAGGGGGACAACACAGCACCCAGGAGGAAGGTTAGGGAACAACACAGCACCCAGAAGGAAGGTTAGGTGGGACAACACAGCACCCAGAAGGAAGGTTAGGGGGACAACACAGCACCCAGGAGGAAGGTTAGGGGGACAACACAGCACCCAGAAGGAAGGTTAGGGGGACAACACAGAACCCAGGAGGAAGGTTAGGTGGGACAACACAGCACCCAGGAGGAAGGTTAGGGGAACAACACAGCACCCAGGAGGAAGGTTGGGGGGACAACACAGCACCCAGGAGGAAGGTTAGGTGGGACAACACAGCACCCAGAAGGAAGGTTAGGGAACAACACAGCACCCAGGAGGAAGGTTAGGGGGACAACACAGCACCAGAAGGAAGGTTAGGGGGACAACACAGCACCCAGGAGGAAGGTTAGGTGGGACAACACAGCACCCAGG
The DNA here is from genome assembly GCA_009830355.1 of Cherax destructor. NCBI lineage: Eukaryota > Metazoa > Arthropoda > Malacostraca > Decapoda > Parastacidae > Cherax > Cherax destructor. The sequence goes on from WNWK01005845.1 coordinate 50,541, forward strand.
AGGAAGGTTAGGGGGACAACACAGCACCCAGGAGGAAGGTTAGGTGGGACAACACAGCACCCAGGAGGAAGGTTAGGGGGACAACACAGCACCCAGGAGGAAGGTTAGGTGGGACAACACAGCACCCAGGAGGAAGGTTAGGGGGACAACACAGCACCCAGAAGGAAGGTTAGGGGGACAACACAGCACCCAGAAGGAAGGTTAGGGGGACAACACAGCACCCAGAAGGAAGGTTAGAGGGGACAACACAGCACCCAGGAGGAAGGTTAGGTGGGACAACACAGCACCCAGGAGGAAGGTTAGGGAACAACACAGCACCCAGGAGGAAGGTTAGGTGGGACAACACAGCACCCAGAAGGAAGGTTAGGGGGGGACAACACAGCACCCAGGAGGAAGGTTAGGGGAACAACACAGCACCCAGGAGGAAGGTTAGGTGGGACAACACAGCACCCAGGAGGAAGGTTAGGGAACAACACAGCACCCAGGAGGAAGGTTAGGGGGACAACACAGCACCCAGGAGGAAGGTTAGGTGGGACAACACAGCACCCAGGAGGAAGGTTAGGGGAACAACACAGCACCCAGGAGGAAGGTTAGGTGGGACAACACAGCACCCAGAAGGAAGGTTAGGGGGGGACAACACAGCACCCAGGAGGAAGGTTAGGGGAAAAACACAGCACCCAGGAGGAAGGTTAGGTGGGACAACACAGCACCCAGGAGGAAGGTTAGGGACCAACACAGCACCCTGGAGGAAGGTTAGGGGGCAACATAGCACCCAGGAGGAAGGTTAGGGGAACAACACAGCACCCAGGAGGAAGGTTAGGGGGGGACAACACAGCACCCAGGAGGAAGGTTAGGTGGGACAACACAGCACCCAGGAGGAAGGTTAGGGGGGGACAACACAGCACCCAGGAGGAAGGTTAGGGGGACAACACAGCACCCAGAAGGAAGGTTAGGGGGACAACACAGCACCCAGGAGGAAGGTTAGGTGGGACAACACAGCACTCAGAAGGAAGATTAGGGGGACAACACAGCACCCAGGATGAAGGTTAGGTGGGACAACACAGCACCCAGGAGGAAGGTTAGGGGAACAACACAGCACCCAGGAGGAAGGTTAGGGGGGGACAACACAGCACCCAGGAGGAAGGTTAGGTGGGACAACACAGCACCCAGGAGGAAGGTTAGGGGGACAACACAGCACCCAGGAGGAAGGTTAGGGGGACAACACAGCACCCAGAAGGAAGGTTAGGGGGACAACACAGCACCCAGGAGGAAGGTTAGGTGGGACAACACAGCACCCAGAAGGAAGGTTAGGGGGACAACACAGCACCCAGAAGGAAGGTTAGGGGGACAACACAGCAACCAGAAGGAAGGTTAGGTGGGACAACACAGCACCCAGAAGGAAGGTTAGGGGGACAACACAGCACCCAGGAGGAAGGTTAGGTGGGACAACACAGCACCCAGAAGGAAGGTTAGGGGGGGACAACACAGCACCCAGGAGGAAGGTTAGGGGGGGACAACACAGCACCCAGGAGGAAGGTTAGGGGGGGACAACACAGCACCCAGGAGGAAGGTTAGGGGGGGACAACACAGCACCCAGGAGGAAGGTTAGGGAGGACAATACACAGCACCCATGAAGGAAGGGTTGAGGCAGGGGAGAGAATATTGACATGAGAAGATTACATGATATTCCGAGGTCTCAGAGAGAGAGAGAGAGAGAGAGAGAGAGAGAGAGAGAGAGAGAGAACAGTACCGAGTGCCTCTACATCCATTGTTACAGTCATCCCTTGTGCAAACTTTCCAGCAACAAGTCTATATAACCACCATCTTGCAGTCTTAATATTCAAATTAGTATTTTTTAACACGATTCAATTTACAGGCTGTGTTTACTCTGCTCCAGCTCGTTCCTAAGCTCACCCGTTTCTAAGCTCACCTGTTTCTAATCCCACCCGTTTCTAAGCTCACCTGTTTCTAATCCCACCTATTTCTAAGCTCATCCCTGTTTTTAATAAACTCATCCGTTTCTAATCCCACCCCTGTTTCTAAGCTCACCCTTGTTTCTAAGCTCATCCTTATTTCTACGCTCACCCCTGTTTCTAATCCCACCCCTGTTTCTAAGCTCACCGCTTTTTCTAATCCCACCCGTTTCTAAGCTCATCCCTGTTTCAAAGCTCATCCCTGTGTCTAAGCTCACCCCTGTTTCTAATCCCACCCCTGTTTCTAATCCCACCCCTGTTTCTAAGCTCATCCCTGTTTCTAAGCTCACCCGTGTTTCTAAGCTCACCCGTTTCTAAGCTCATCCGTTTCTAAACTCATCCCTGTCTAATCCCACCCCTGTTTCTAAGCTCATCCCTGTTTCTAAGCTCACCCCTGTAGATCTTTCGCATTCTCGTGCGTCGTCAGGCGCTATGCAATGTTGCAAGACAGAAACAGATAGGAGGGAAAATTCTTTAAGGCAAGGCAGAAGGTATCAATGGCAGCCTATCGGTCATTGATGCCTTCCCGATGATTACTAGATATTACAAGTAAACAGTAATCAAGGGGAAGCGTCCTCAGGAATGGAAAGTAAGGCTTGATCCAAGAAAAAAACAGCTCTAAATCTCTGAATCAAGAGCCCTTCACCAGCATCAAGACATATCCTTAAAGGTACAAAGAGTTCGTAAGAAGGGGGGGGGGTGGAGGAGGAACAGGTGTTTATCCTACTCTAGGATTAACAGCTTGCCCCCACACAAGAATATCCAAGGATCATCCATTAAACCTATGCCCGGCTCAATGGATCATTACTAGGATAAAATTTTTAATCCTTTTTAATTAAGATCGAACATAATGTTGTTTTAATGGCTGGAGGATTTATTGCCGAAGATTACGACGGTTGAAAAGAGAGCTCAAATGAGACACTTCCCTGTATGGGAGGATTGAAGGAAATAATTTCCATGCTTTGTGAAGGTCGGAAAGCGAGAGTTTTCATGGTTCTGGAAGTACTCCTGAAAGTGCAGGTAATAACTCCATGAAACACTACCTAACACTGGACTGAGCGCAACACTAAACACTCAACACTAATCACGAAAAGATATTCATGATAGCTGAGTAGACAACAACTGTGGGGGGGGACGAGAGGAAAGTGAAGGATTTGTACAATACAGAACTGTAGCAGACTGAGAGAGGGGAGAGGGGAGAGAGAGAGAGAGAGAGAGAGAGAGAGAGAGAGAGAGAGAGAGAGAGAGAGAGAGAGAAACTCAGGCAGGGAGGATGGGGGGGGACTGTTTATTGTTTACCTCTGCTACGGATCCTGTGATATTACACTTTACGGGGGACGGCCAGTCTCCCCTCCACACCATATATGACAATGATGGTTTATTTGTTGGGAAACAAACTTTTATTTTCACAAGAAAAGAACAGCTTTAAATCTCTGAATCAAGAGCCCTTCACCAGCATCAAGACATTCCTTTAAAGGCATATAGAGATCGTAAGAGGGGAAACAATACATAGTTTCACAAGATCGAATGATATTTGATATTACCCATGGAAAGCCCCTGGTTATGCATAGCATGTCTCCAGACACATCATCATCAAATGATGATCCCTAACTCATTAACTACTGGCTTACTGCAGGAAGGTTTTTACACCTCAATAGAGGATCACTACCTGTGTCTTAAAATGATGGGCATCAAAATATATAAAGTTGAAGCACTTTACTGACACTCACTAACTCTCATTCACGGACCTACGGGAAAACCCCGTCCTTATTTGACACCTACTTCCTGTATTTGCATTTACAATGCCACAACACCAATGGAATACTTAATAAATACAATTAAAACAAGCATCCGCCTATGTAGTCTGACCGGGATAAATTAATTCTCTCTCTCTCTCTCTCTCTCTCTCTCTCTCTCTCTCTCTCTCTCTCAACGTTTTCTCGAAAGCAACGTCGACATTCTATTACTTCTCCTTAAGAACGCTGATGTTATAAGGACTGACAACTGTAAACGCAGGTTTTTCAATTATTCATTACACAAAATGAATTTCCTTTCGTTTTTCAGAACACTCTCCCTCCTTGAACACAGTGTTTCCTCTAAAATATCTGTACTGATGTTCCTGTGTGACACAACTAGTTAAATTTATTAAATGACCTTAACGTAACAGCCTGGTTGATCAGGCTCTGATCCACCATGAGGCCTGGTCACAGACCGGGCCGCGGGGGCGTTGACCCCCGTAACTCTCTCCAGGTAACCTGACTCAATTGGTTATATACACTGACAGTTAAGTATCTCTCGGTGTACATCTCGCGCCGAATAACAAATCAACGTTTTAAGCACATAAAGCAATAGTTATTTTGCCGAATAAGCAGAATGAAAAATTCATTTATGCAATAAAGTCAAAATCAATCTGAACATAATATCAATCATGGTTGGTTAATGAGGTTTAAAACCTATCGACTGCAGGAGGGTAATTAAGGCTGCACGATAACCGTTTCACCACCCAACAAAAATACCTTAACTCCCTAAAATTTGGGATTAGAGTAAACATTGAACATATATACACTGAGAGAAATACACCTCTCCGGATACATATCCTGTGTATCATTGATATTAAATATTTTATAAATTTACAGACCTAATTTTTTTATAAATTAATACGATTAGGTGAGGTGCCTGTGTTAGTTAAGGTGCCTATGTTAGGTGAGGTGCCTGTGTTAGTTAAGGTGCCTATGTTAGGTGAGGTGCCTGTGTTAGTTAAGGTGCCTATGTTAGGTGAGGTGCCTGTGTTAGTTAAGGTGCCTATGTTAGGTGAGGTGCCTGTGTTAGTTAAGGTGCCTATGTTAGGTGAGGTGCCTGTGTTAGTTAAGGTGCCTATGTTAGGTGAAGTGCCTGTGTTAGTTAAGGTGCCTATGTTAGGTGAAGTGCCTGTGTTAGTTAAGGTGCAAAATTAACTTTTTGTGCCATTTTTCGAAAAGATCTCTTTTAGAGCAGTTTTGCCTAATTTACCCATTCTTATTAGGCACGATATATGTACACGATATATTAAGGGATTAACATATTCTTGACTGATGGCGTATACGTGACACACAGCCTTAATGACACTTGTGTAATCGATAAGCTTTAAACTTATTAAACAAACTTAACATAACTTAAATAACTTTACTAAAAAAAATTTAAACCTGTAGTCAAGAATTACCGTTGGCATTAGGACAGGTTGTAAACACACATAAACAACTAACCAGTTAAAGGTTATAGGCCAGCAACAAATGAAAAGTAGACCTGGCAGCAAGTGTGGTAGTGATTCCATCAATAACACACACTCCCTCAATAATGATCAGCTGGGCACCTAGCAGCTGCCATCAATACTGTATCCATACAATATTTGGGCAGCCCTGGCCCACTCCAGTCTGCCTTGGCGATATTTCTGTTATGCTTTTATCATCCTTCAGGTCTCTCTCACTATTACTGGAAATTGCTTACTCTTTCCTTCCACGAATATTATGTGTATATATATATATATATATATATATATATATATATATATATATATATATATATATATATATACTTAATTAGGTACACACTTCTAGTTCTTGGTAGAGCCCCCTACAGAACAGCTTGCATTCTTCGTGACATGGATTCAAAGTGCTGGTAACATTCCTTAAGAGATTCTGGTCCATGTTGACATGACAGAATCACGCAGCTGCTGCAGATCTGTCGGTTGCACATTCATGCTGCGTATCTCCCGTTCCACCACATCACAAAAGTGCCCTATTGGACTGAGATCTAGTGACTGTTTAAGCCACTGGTGTACACTGACCTCAAAGTCATGTTCGTGGAACCAGCTTTAGATGACACGTCCTTTATCCTGCTCGAAGTAGCCATTGGAAGATTGTTAACTATGGTCACAGAGGGATGCAACAGCAACAGCCTGGTTGACCAGCAAGCACCAAATGAGCCAATCTTCAACTGTCCAAGTTTGGTGAGACTATGCCCAAAGTAGCCTCAATCTAATATTCTTAGCTGACAGAAGTGGAACCCGGTATGGTTTTTTGTTGGAACCCATCCACTTCAAGGTTCGATGTGTTGTATGTTCAGAGACGCTCTTCTGCATACCAATGTTGTAATGCGTGGTTGTCTGAGTTTCTGTCACCTTCCTGTCAGCTTGAATCAGTCTGGCCATTCCTCTGACCTCTTTCAATAACAAGGTGCTTTCGCTCACAGAACTGCCACTCACTGAATGGTTTCTGCTTTTTACACCGTTCTCAGTAAACTCTAGATACTGTTGTGAGTGAAATTCCCAGATCAGCAGTTTCTGAAATACTCAAACCAGCCCGTCAGGTAACAACAATCCTTCCACGGTCAAAGTCACTTAGATCACGTTTCTTCCCCATTCTGATGTTCGGTCTGAACGTCTGCATGGCTTTAGGAACTGAGGTACTGCTACGTGATTGGACGACACTAGAAGACAGGACTAGAGATATGATAACGACGTACAAAACATTGAGAGGAACCGACAGGGTGAAGAGGGACGGAATGTTTCAGAGATAGGAAATAGGAACAAGAGGGCACAGCTGATAGTTGAAAACTCATATGAATCATAGGGATGTTAGGAAGTATTTATTCAGCATTAAAGTTGTCAGGAAGTGGAACAATCTGTAGAGTGGAATGATAGAGACAGCTTAAGAAGAGGTACGATAAGGCTCTTGAAGCCAGGTGAGTGGACCTAGTAGCGACCAGCGAAAAGGCGGAACCAGGACCTGTGACTCGACCCCTGCAACCACATATAGGTGAGTACACACACACACACAAACGAAGGGTTGTGTGGTGCGGGAAGCCTGAGGTCTATCAAGATAAGACTTCTGGCAACGACACCTTGTGTCCGAGTCCTGACCAGTGTACTCACCTAGTTGTGGTTGCAGGGGTCGATTCACACAAACACAGTGTACTCACCTAATTGTGGTTGCAGGGGTCGAGACTCAGCTCCTGGCCCCGCCTCTTCGCTGTCCGCTACTGGGTCTCTGCTATCCCTGCTCCATGAGCTTTATCATACCTTGTCTTAAAGCTATGTATGGTTCCTGCCTCCACTATATCTTTCTCTAGACTATTCCACTTCCTGACTACTCTGTGGCTGAAGAAATGCTTCCTAACATCACAGTGTGTGTGTGTGTGTGTGTGTGTGTGTGTGTGTGTGTGTGTGTGTGTGTGTGTGTGTGTGTGTGTGTGTGTGTGTGTGTGTGTGTGTGTGCGCCCGCGCGCGTGTGCGTGTGAAAGTGATCAACCCTACAAATATATCATTACATCTATGAAATACAAACACAAACACGCCGCTGAAACAAAATCCACGACCACACTGAACCATCCACCACCAACATTAACACCAGTCATTAAAAACAACAGACGAGTGGCCCTGAGCCCCAAGCACATAAACAAAACACATGTCCAACATTTTGGTATCTAAAATGCCGCACAGCGATACCCAAATACTGAACACGAGTCTTCCTCTTCACCTTGTCGGTAATGTACATCATAATGTACAGAGCCCCGATGCCCGCGTCCTATACACACCCGCCCGCGTCCTATACACACCCGCCCGCGTCCTATACACACCCGCCCGCGTCCTATACACACCCGCCCGCGTCCTATACACACCCGCCCGCGTCCTATACACACCCGCCCGCGTCCTATACACACCCGCCCGCGTCCTATACACACCCGCCCGCGTCCTATACACACCCGCCCGCGTCCTATACACACCCGCCCGCGTCCTATACACACCCGCCCGCGTCCTATACACACCCGCCCGCGCTCACTACCACTACTGAAGGGAACTTGATCAAAGAAATTGAAGCCACCCTCTCCCTTCCTTGGATCAAATCTGATTACCTCATATTTCCCAGGCGCGGTATGATCCCTGTGCATGTAGTTCTTTCCAATAATAATAATAATAATAATAATAATAATAATAATAATAATAAATGTCAATCTGGTTATACCTCAAGCTTGTATAATAACATATGGGATATATCATTGTGAGTGAGGATTTACGGAGACATAACGGAATTATTGCAAGCTTGTAACGTTGCGTGACACATTCTGGTTTACCGCCTTCTTCTTCTAATAATAATAATAATAATAATAATAATAAGAAGAAGAAGAAGAAGAAGAAGAAGAAGAAGAAGAAGAAGAAGAAGAAGAAGAAGAAGAAGAAGAAGAAGAAGAAGAAGAAGAAGAAGAAGAAGAAAAGAAGAAGAATGAATGTTTGTTATGCAAATTTTCTTGTTACCCTACCCTTCCCCTTCTTCGGATCAAAGCTACCTACCCCTATCACCAAGGGACTATTATAACCTATATATACTGTACTGCACGTACTGAAATTGTATAACTTCGAAAAACTGTCTAATGCTGTATAAAAAAAATTCATTGTTTTATTATTATTATTATTATTATTATTATTATTATTATTATTATTGGTGTTGTTGCTGGTGTTTTCAAGTTTTTTGTTTTTGTTGTTGCATTTCTTGTTGTTGCTCTCTCAGTACAGTGATGAGAACACTGGGCAACTAGTTAGGACCGGCTCGCCATGGGTTCGAATCACACCCATCTTGTGAGATCTTGACATTCGCTTCAGAACATCAACCAATCAGCTGAAGACAGTCCGCGTGCCTTCCCTCTGATTTATCTTACATTATCAGGTTAAAATTAAGCTAAAATATCTGAGCTTGCGTGTGGGCCTTGACAGACTACATGTTCTCGCTCTCTCTGCTCCTCTGGATCAATATACACCGCGCTGTCTCGTACTAAACTCACTGTGTAACATACACTCACTGCTATACCGTAAACTCACTGTGTAACATACACTCACTGCTATACCGTAAAATCACTCGCCTTTGCAAAATACAGTACTCATTTCATATTTCCTGTTATGAAAATGTTAAATGCCGGTTCACAAGTAACCCACACTTTTGAAATGAGACTTCAAACGACGTTTCTGTACCTCCTGATAAAGGGTAAAGACGAACCGAAACGTTGCCTAAGCTTTCCTCTCTAAAGTGGTTTCTTGTGACTTGCTCCAGCCAAGGCATTGTGTCTTTTATTCTTCTGTTCCAGGCCAGTTTTAGTTGAAATCTTGACAATACCCTTCTGTTATATCTTGCCTCTTATGTTCACGTTAGATTACCCTCTTTCATCCGCCATCAGCCGTTAAACCAAGATTTTTGCACTCCACCAATATCAACAAAAAAACTCAACAAGAAAAACCAAGTCCATCTACGAGCTGTTAGAGCAAGTTGATTGCTCTAACTTACATCTAGAAGTTACATCTAGTAAGTTACTTACTTCGCTTGTAATTTAAGTAATCGGTTCTCTATATGTTTTATCTAAATGATAAGTGTCATAAGATTATATTTTAGTTATAAAGGATTTGCCCCAGGAAGTATGGCATCAGACCGGGCTAGCAGGGTAGAACCCTCGAAACTAGTCACAGGAACAACACACAAATAACCCACACATAGAAGAGAGGAGCTTAAGACGTTTCGGTCCGACTTGAACCATTTACAGTCACACTAACGGGAAGGAGAGAAGGAATGTAAACAGTTTCAAGGGTTAGGCAGTTTTTGATATACCAACTTCTTTCTTGCACCAAATTATTATCGTTAATAAAAGGCTTAAAAAAATACATTTGTCTTTGAGGCTGTGTGAATTTTATATATATATATATATATATATATATATATATATATATATATATATATATATATATATATATATATATATATATTTATATATATATGTACACTTTACTGTGCAAACTGGTGCACTTCAAGTTCAATGTTTTTTTCTATTTCATATATAATTTAACATTGGAAGCAAAAAGTGTCAACAGGGGATATACAAGGTTCATACATATAATTGTAAGCGTTAATCCTTCCATGAGGTTTGCTACCATGCTCATGGCGAGAGGGAGGTCCGGCTTGCCAAGGGGTTTGCTACCATGTTCATGGCGAGTGGGAGGTCTGGCTTGCCAAGGGGTTTGCTACCATGCTCATGGCGAGAGGGAGGTCCGGCTTGCCAAGGGGTTTGCTACCATGTTCATGGCGAGTGGGAGGTCCGGCTTGCCAAGGAGTTTGCTACCATGCTCATGGCGAGTGGGAGGTCCGGCTTGCCAAGGGGTTTGCTACCATGCTCATGGCGAGAGGGAAGTCCGGCTTGCCAAGGGGTTTGCTACCATGCTCATGGCGAGAGGGAGGTCCGGCTTGCCAAGGGGTTTGCTACCATGCTCATGGCGAGTGGAAGGTCCGGCTTGCCAAGGGGTTTGCTACCATGCTCATGGCGAGTGGAAGGTCCGGCTTGCCAAGGAGTTTGCTACCATGCTCATGGCGAGAGGGAGGTCCGGCTTGCCAAGGGGTTTGCTACCATGCTCATGGCGAGTGGGAGGTCCGGCTTGCCAAGGGTTTGCTACCATGTTCATGGCGAGTGGGAGGTCCGGCTTGCCAAGGGGTTTGCTACCATGCTCATGGCGAGTGGAAGGTCCGGCTTGCCAAGGAGTTTGCTACCATGTTCATGGCGAGTGGAAGGTCCGGCTTGCCAAGGAGTTTGCTACCATGCTCATGGCGAGTGGAAGGTCCGGCTTGCCAAGGGGTTTGCTACCATGCTCATGGCGAGTGGGAGGTCCGGCTTGCCAAGGGGTTTGCTACCATGCTCATGGCGAGAGGGAGGTCCGGCTTGCCAAGGGGTTTGCTACCATGCTCATGGCGAGTGGGAGGTCCGGCTTGCCAAGGGGTTTGCTACCATGTTCATGGCGAGTGGGAGGTCCGGCTTGCCAAGGGGTTTGCTACCATGTTCATGGCGAGTGGGAGGTCCGGCTTGCCAAGGGGTTTGCTACCATGCTCATGGCGAGTGGAAGGTCCGGCTTGCCAAGGGGTTTGCTACCATGCTCATGGCGAGTGGGAGGTCCGGCTTGCCAAGGGGTTTGCTACCATGTTCATGGCGAGTGGGAGGTCCGGCTTGCCATGGGGTTTGCTACCATGTTCATGGCGAGTGGGAGGTCCGGCTTGCCAAGGAGTTTGCTACCATGCTCATGGCGAGTGGGAGGTCCGGCTTGCCAAGGGGTTTGCTACCATGTTCATGGCGAGTGGGAGGGCCGGCTTGCCAAGGGGTTTGCTACCATGCTCATGGCGAGTGGGAGGTCCGGCTTGCCAAGGGGTTTGCTACCATGCTCATGGCGAGAGGGAGGGCCGGCTTGCCAAGGGGTTTGCTACCATGCTCATGGCGAGAGGGAGGGCCGGCTTGCCAAGGGGTTTGCTACCATGCTCATGGCGAGAGGGAGGGCCGGCTTGCCAAGGGCGCTTGCAACTCAAATACCAAATAAGCCACAAAGTCGTGGTAAAATTTTATGAAGGTCAAAACCTGGCACTGAAACTGAAAATTTACACTTGAACTGCAGTAAACGCATTCCAACAATGTCAATTTGAAGTATATGGGTAAGTTTTTGAATCTGGAAAAGCAACGGATTACCTTCAGTATCGAGAAACTGCGGTAGCAAAAACCTGAAACGACGACGATCTTTGAAATACGATGGATACGCTCTGGCGTATTAAATACTTGGCAGCATCTTGAGCTGATTTGTGCTGGCAGCGAGCACCTCACCTCTTCTGAGGCTTTCTCAGCTTGTGTCGCCTATCTCACCCCGCTTTCTTGTTATATATGTTATCATTGTTCTGTCCTGGTATCTACATTGTGGTTTGATAAAGCTCCCGGAGAGGGAAACGTTGCTTAATTAAAGCATCTAAATGTTGCAAATGTATCCATTTACCTAAATTGATTGTCGGCACACATATACAATTTATAAAGTACAAAAAGGCACAATACCGTGACTGGAACAATACACAAATAACCCACATATAGCAGAGAGAACCTTATAACGACGTTTCGGTCAGACTTGTGAATGGTCCAAGTCGGACCGAAATGTCGTCATAAGCTATGTGCGTGTTATTTGTGTATATACAATTTATACTCAATAGTCTTTATTTTCTAAGTGTCAGAACGACGGTATAACTAGTGAATAAATCTACGTCTTTGCCAACCCTTCCATGAGCTTCAAAGCCTACTACAAGTATAATAATAATATCTTTATTTCTACAAGTACATGTACAATGTATACAGGCCTAGCTGACATCAATGACATACTACTATATAGAAAGCCGCTTGTTATGCAGAGCTCTGCAATATACTTGTGCCATGGCTACTGCTTAAGCCTTGGCAGTCTCGCACCCAGACATTCCCCTCCTCGGCTGAGTCATGCCGCAGCTAACTACATATTTTATTCTTCAATGTACTTACGTGTCGTGAGCATAAATAACATTGTGTGGCTGCCATGCCATGTTATTTGACGACAGTCAGTGTACATAACAACAAATGTGCCCTCCACAGGTCACTAACTAAACGTTATTCGGGAACTGAACAGGCACCCAAAGTCAGTACCTGACTAGGAGGGCTGTTCGTGCGCGCGGCCGGTAGTAACAGCCTAGTTGATGAGGCCCTGATCAACCACGAGGCCTGGTTATGGACCGGGCCGCGGGGGCGATGACCCTCGGAACACCCTCCATGTATACACGGCCGGCGAGAGCTATCTCTATATCCCTTATGTCAAGCTCCCTCTACCTCAATTCAAGCAAAAGAAATAATACAATGAAACAAATTTCTAATGCAGTTAAATATTAGAACAAAATAAGTGTCCTGGGCCCAGGACTGTTCAATAGCCTCCCACCAGGCATAAGGGCAATTACCAATAGACCCCTGGCTGCCTTTAAGAGGGAGCTGGACAGATACTTAAAGTCAGTACCCGCTCAGCCGGGCTGTAGTTCGTACGTTGGACTACGTGCGGCCAGCAGTAACAGTCTGATTGATCAGGCCCTGATCCACCGGGAGGCCTGGTCAAGGACTGGACCGCGGGGACGTTGACACCCGGAACACCCTCCATGTAAGATTTGAAGCCAATCAGAAGTATTCTCGAGTTATCGGCGTTGAAGGTATGAAGAAGATCGGGTGAGGCATTCACAAATTATCCCTATTGAGCTCAAAATCGGTGCAAGCTCTTCTCTAAGTAAGATACATCAACTGTGAAGGTTTGAAACCTTTCAGAGGATCCATTATACAGTTCTTACATGGAAACATTTTATTTTTAATAAAATTAAAATCTGAAGCCCGGATGAGGCATTTTTAAGTTACATACGAAAACTTTGGAGAACAAAAAGAAAAACCGTACCTGGGTACATCCCTTCCACACTTAAGAAAGAAAAAGCTTCGGTTAGTTTAACCTGCATAAAAGACAAGACAAACACACAGGCTATTTACATTAACAAATGCATATTTGCGAAGGTAAGTTTAATTACTGTTTTGGGATTAAAACATTGTTGATATTCTGGTGAATTGGGGCCTTAATGATCCACCTGCAGTCGATAGGCCTTAAACCTAACAAATATACTAAAACAGATTGGGTTAATTTACTTTAAGCTGTACTAAAGAATGGTTCATTTAATCAAGGAAATTTACGGGAGAATATCCATCGTAAAGATGGGTTTGAAATACATTAACGCTCGATAGTAAAAAGTTTCGCTGGGACATATTTGATCAGGAGGGTAGAATGATGTGTTGAGCTGGCAGTAAATGATGACAAGCGTCCCAGAGAAGGAATGATGCGTCCAGTGAGCAGTGTATGATGACGAGCGTCCCAGGGAAGGAATGCGTCCAGTGAGCAGTGTATGATGACAAGCGTCCCAGGGAAGGAATGCGTCCAGTGAGCAGTGTATGATGACAAGCGTCCCAGAGAGAGAATGATGTTCATCAGAACATGGATAACATCGCTACAACGTGAGCAAACAGACACACCCAAACTCTCTCTGGAGTGTTCACCGCTTTGAAAGCGCAGATTGGGTAACCCTAAACGCAACCTCAATAGAAATAAGTCACTTCAGACTTTTTTAGGTTATTTTAGGTAATTTACACATATGTATGATAATTTGTGTAACTGTATTTATGTGTAACTACACCTAAATAAACTTACTAACCAGAACTCCCACGATGACTGGAGCAACCCTGGGGCCTATTGCGTGCCACTAGGCTATCTATTTTTTTTGTATTTGCCAATTACTTGCAGGTTACGTTTACCCTAATCATACTATGATTTGCCCAGTCACCATTTCAGTAGTATTTACGAGACAATATTTCACTGTAATACAAGTTGTGTAGATTCAGAAACACGCGCTATATTTTTATAATTCTAATGACTCTGTCATATGCATGTTACATACAAATATTTATATCGATAATATGTCCTGGGAGAGTCACACATGCACGCACAAATTCGAATATACAGCAAAGGGCTACAATGAGCGTCTACACGAGCAATTTGAAGGATGAGTCTTGGGTCGGCCATGAGGAAAGACTATTAATACTTGTGAGGTTGCAATTGAGTTCTTTGACATGCAAGGGTTCCATGTTTAAATGATAAACTGTACGCGTTTCCATTAGGTTTAAGGCCTATCGATTGCGCCTGGGTCATTAAGGTTGCAAATTTACATGTATACTAAAAATAAATATAATTTAATCCTTTAATTGGGAATTGAAGTAAGCTCTCAGCGTATATACACTATAATTCTCAGTGTATAATCACTGAGAATTATTATCGGGTATATTCACCCCTCGGTATATATACCATATAATAACTACAGTTTCTGGAAAGCGGGGATGATTGTTAAACAGTTCGAGCAACTATTAGGCCTACAAATAAACGATATAACAAAATACATGGCCTGCAAGCTCAAAATATATTCCTCAACTTAGAGGAAACAAGAAGCGTTGCTAGGAGTGGCATGAGCGTTATTTGATAGACCCCTCATGAAGAATGTACCTTCTAAGGTCGTAAATACAGTCAAGGTGAGGTGGTAGTCACGTGAACATACTGTCTGCACGCAATTCAACTACTATACATACAGAAAAAAAATTCTGGCGTCAACTCCAGACTGACATCATTCATGCACCTTGTGATGATGATTATAGTAATAATAATAATAATAATAATAATAATAATAATAATAATAATAATAATAATAATAATAATAATAATAATAATATTCTTGCTGGTTCAGAGTTGATGCAGTCTCTTGGTCGTTTTATCTTAACCTTCCTCCCCAGAAATACCTTACATGTCTACCGCCAGGTTTATCCACCTTTCTTGGAAAACAAGGTTCCTCCATCTTCCTCAAGTCAGGTTATCCGTCTCCCTATAAGTAAGTTTATTTTTCTTCCTTCAGAGAGGAAATTAAGGTTTCTCAATCTCCCCTTATAAAAGTCAGATTATTTCAATTTCCACACACAATATATAAACAAGTTTTCATATATAGGGATTATATATATATATATATATATATATATATATATATATATATATATATATATATATATATATATATATATATATATGTCGATGCCGATTAGGTAAAACTGGTCAATTAGCAAGAACTCATCTAAAATTAAGTCCTTTCTCAAATTTTCTCTTATACGTTTAAAGATATATTTTTTCATTTATGTTAATGTAAAAATTTATAATTTTGTACCAAGAGAAACTTTGAAAACCTACTAACCTTATTACAACAAGCGCAATATAATTTAGCCTAACCCAACTAAATATATTTTAGATACGTTAACATTAATTTAATAATAAACAAACACAATGAAATATATTTTTTCGTTAGGTTCAGAATGATTTTGGCGAAATTATTGCATACACAAATTTTCACTTGTCTTATATGGCAAGGTGAGCGTTGCTATTTAAGCCAAAATCTCAAGTTTTACCTAATCGGCACGATATATATATATATATATATATATATATATATATATATATATATATATATATATATATATATATATATATATATCCGGTGGAGACAGCCGGTATGCTAAATATATATATATATATATATATATACTTAGCATACCGGCCGTCTCCCACCGGGGCAGGGTGACCTGAAAAAAGAAGCCAGAAGGATTCTAACTCGGACTGGCAACTCTCCAAGAGTGTAGCTAACTTCCAACTAAACGCCTTAAACCACTCAGCTACAGATGCCTCATAACATTAGGTAGATTGCTGGACTGCAGGCCATGTTTTTCCTAACGCCGGCGCACCAATAAGCTTCAGGCATGGTTTCCAGTTATATCATTCTCCTGTATGTTCTGGCCTCACGAGTGATACTATATATACTCGATGCCCCTTGCAGAAACGAACGAAAGTATATGCCGATTGGGTTCCAATCCCGTTTGATGCGATATTGCTTTGCATATACTTTCGATTCTTTGGATCACGAGCCCTTCATCCCTTGAAGGGAATTTTAGTTAAAAATTAGTGTCTCTTAGATGCATTCATGCGTTCTTTCATTTCAATGATTTAGATAATTCAGAATGGCCGTCATGACAGGTAGTTACTTTCTATATGATCCTGAAGGTCATAAAATAATCTCCTTCATAGCCCATATAAGACTGGACGACCATTTATATCTTATGAAGCACTCTCGAAGGGTAATAACATAAACACGCAGATGGTGGTTATGATCGGCTCCTCAATTCTCACTAGATGGACACTTAACTACTTGCTGACGCAGTGGTAAGTGTGGGTGATGACGGGGATGATGCGTCCTCGGACACCAAACTGAATTGCCTTAACAGCTAAGCTAAACTTTATCAGGAATCGAAGAAGCGGGTGAAAACTAAGATTGCTTCACCTGCGTACTATTATTTTTTATCAAAATTAGATACACAGCAGTGTGCAGCTGTACTGATTTATATAACATGTTACAAAGAACGATAACTATAAAACCAATCCTCAGTTTACATTAAATTTCTTACTTAATTCCCAAAGTCAATTTCTTAAAGCTCCCTACAAACTTGCAAATACTATTTTAAAATTTTATTTTGTTAGGTTAGGCTAGGTTAAATTATTTTAGGTTTGGTACTGTTAGGTTACGTAAGAAGGCCGAGCAGATCGACACCATGCCTAGCCCTTCTAGGGCAGGGTAGGTGCCTGAGCCAGAGCTTGCTACCACCTGCAGCTCACAAGACTGCCATTCCCGTTAGCTCCCCTGGGGCGGGGAAGATGGCAGACCAGAGAGGCCTAGCTTCTCCCTACGAGCCCCGTGAGGGCGGGGAATGTGGCTAGGCCTGGGGACAGTTGGTCCCAACGATGAGGAGGTACTTGTACCTCCTCCCATGGCAGACATTAGTCTGAGATACTCCCGAGAAAGGGAGCCAAGGCCGGGCCACCACTTGGAAAAGGCCCGGGACGGGAGAGTACCGGCGAACCAAGAAGAAGAAGGCCGAGCAGAACCAAACAAAACGTTCAAATTTGAGTATCATTAGTGGTGTTAGAACAGTCGGAACCTTGTGCATCTAAGTACACCATCACACAGCAAGGTTTTCTTATTGAGGTTTAGCAACTGACGTCACGACACGAGTTACTATTTTGCCCATACTGGATATGAAGCAGCAGCCAGCCACATACCCACTCCAAGCATATATGTAATATTTCTCTAATAATTAGTCACATAACGGTAAACCCTCAATATCAGTCGGCTTATTCCGAATCTAATTACTGGTTAATATTTCATCATTAACATTCGAGTTTCCACAGGTTATCTTACTACCTGGAGTCTACCTGGAAAGACTTCCAGGGGTCAACGCCCCCGCGGCCCGGTCTGTGACCAGCATTCAACTCTCCCCTAACCTGGGTCATGTCACGGTTATATGAAGACTCTAAACCTGCAAGGACCATACAGCGTCTAAGGATTCAGATAGGTTTGATCCAAGGAATGGTAGGGGAAACTAATTCTTTAAATCAAGTCCTTCATTGGCATCAAGGCTCGTCGATTGAGAATTATAAAGTATAACTATCACTTAAAACTTTCCAGTTCACAAATTTACAAAGGAATCAGAAAAGCATTGGTCCTGGAGTTACAGATACGATGATCATTTGGTCGCAGCCTCGACATTCGACAGACAATTCAGCTGGTGGCTGTTACAATAATTCAACTGGTCACCGTGACAATTCAGCTAGTGGTAGCCGTAGCAACAATTCAGCTGGTAGCTGTGCAATCTACCCTTCCTATTTGGTAATGGCTACCACTCGCTTTATCCTCAGTTATATGTCCCTCTTTATTTGTTTGTCATCCACTAAATAACTTTTATTTTTCACATTCCTCGTTTCCCTTTCCCTCTTCTTTCTTCTTTTTTCTCTTCCTCCTCTCTCTTCTCCTTTTCTTCCTTCCCCATTCTGCATTTTCTTCTTTCCTTACATATCTCCACTTTACATCACACAAAATTTACATTCCTTCACACTATGAAATCGCCGCGTTTCTTTGTCCTTTTTTAAGTTTCGATCAGGGGAGGGGAGAGGAAAGAGCGAGAGAGAGAGAGAGAAGAGAAAGCGTACCCATGATGCTACTCGAGTTCAACCCCAGTAAATATGAAGTACCGTACTGATTGATGGAGCTGGTGAGCAGAGACAACGCACCATCTGGGATGGAGATAACTTAAGTGTTAATCCAAGAAAATAATCTGGAAGTAGTTATCATAATAAACCTGACCCACGAAGGACACATCAATAGAATAACTTCAGCGACATGTTCCATCCTAGTGATCATAGATATTATTATTTTTATGGGGAATACCTAAACAACTAGGAATCACACTGGGAAATAGGCGGTAATCAGGTCTGATCCAAGGAAGGGTGAAAAGTAGCTTCAATGCCTTGGATCAAACCTTAAATTAGGAATCACTGAAAATGGTTTACACTCACGCTAATAAACACGGGTACATTACTCGTGTCGTTAACTTCCATCCCAAAAACATTTTAAACAGCTGGCTAAGGTTCAGAGGTTCGCCATCAGGCTTATATCACAGCTGAGGAGCAAAAACTGTGAAGAAATGCTGCATTGTAAAACCTTTTAAATACCATACACAGCTACTGACAAAATATTATGGGTGGGTAAGTTAACATGTTTGACATAAGAGAGAAACCAAGGTGAAAGGACGGCGATGGAAGCTGAATAGCCAGGTGAGTTAAGACATATTAAGAAGCACGTTTACAATGCAAGGCTAGTGCAGCACGAGCTAGGAAGATCCATCGTTGAAGTTCACTACATATATACGATTAAAGCACATACGTATATGACTCCTAAATTTCGTCAGGACGCAGGCGATCTTAAACTGTAAATAAATGCTGGATTCAAGCTATTTCAATCTCCTCCTGTATGTTCTGACCTCACAAGCGATTTTTTATATCAATGCACCATGCAGAAACAAGCGGGTATATACAGAGAAAGATCGCAGTCAGCAGGACTCGCGCTTGTTTCTACGTGGTGCATTGATTAAAAAAATCGCTTGTGAGGTCAGAACATACAGGAGGATATTGAAATAGCTTGAATCCATGCTTGAGCCTCACTGGTGTGCCCGGGCTGGGAAAGAAACATGGCTTGTGAACCAGGCTGCCCAGCTTATGTGGCTAAGAACGCTGCCTGGGAATCTTGACCGTCTCAGTAGCAGTATCGAGTCCTGCTGACTGCGACCTTTCTCTGTATATACCCGCTTGTTTCTGCGTGGTGCATTGATATAAAGAATCGCTTGTGATGTCAGAACATACAGGAGATTGAAATAGCTTGAATCCATGCTTGAGGCTCACTGACGTGCCCGGGCTGGGAAAGAAACATGGTTTTTGAACCAGGCTGCCCAGCTTATGTGGCATTTGTGGCTAGTTGGCTAAGAACGCTGCCTGGGAATCTTGACCATCTCAGTAGCAATATCGAGTCCTGCTGACTGCGATCTTTCTCTGTATATAGTATATATATATATATATATATATATATATATATATATATATATATATATATATATATATATATATATATATATATATAATGTGTAAATTATAGAAGAACATTTATACAACCTAATAAACTCGCAAGGATCAGAAACAAGACTACTTTAAAAATTGCCAGAAATAATATAAAAATATGCACATATGCCAAAATGCACATGCAACCAAATACATACATACTCAGAATGGTAATATGCGCAATACAATTAAACAATAATAAAGGCAAGTTTTGCACAAGACTTACCTCTAACTTTGTTGGTTAAGTCGAGAGAATTAAAACTTCTTGACGCCCCACCTGTTCCCGAGTCCAGCGCCCACGTTTCCTGTGAAATATATTCCCACTTTCTTACGCCTTAAACACTAAAAAAAATACTTTAGAAATACTATTATTTACCAAAATGTTGTTAGTAATCATCTGTTGTACCAGAAAAGTAATTAAATAATGTAATTTCACAGGAAACTCAAAACATTGAGGTGTATTTATGTTGAAGTCATGAGTGTGCAGCGTCTATTCCAACACACCACTCCATACCACTGTTGCCAGACCACTGAGGCATCCACAAGTTGGAATGGCATCGCGATTCCTTTCCCAAAGCTCATGCGCCAGTTTGGAATCGATGTGCCACATCTAGCATTATCTTTAAAATTTGCAGTTTATACTCTTTTTTTTAAGTCGTACTGCCATTCATAATACTTATACGTGATATTGGAATTCACTTTAAATTTTATGAATTAAAAAAAGGATATAGAGAGAATATTGTCAGTAATTCTACTGCCAACAATGAGCGAGCATGTGGCGCCAGTGAAAATCCCGCCATCTTTATTGATTTGGCTATGGAGGGCGCGTAAGTTGGGCTCCCTTGAATCAAAGACTCTACTGTTAAGAATCACACTGTTTTCCACAATAGACTACTTTTTCGCTTTTGTACTCTATATAAAATGAATAAAACGATTGTTAACTTAATGATTACCTATTAAATGCTATGGGAAACACGTGCTTGGATGATGATGCTGGAGACAAAGAGAAGAGCTTAACGTCAACATGCCTTCTCTTCTTACTACTACTACGCCTGAGTTCCTGTGAAAAGCGTGGGAGTCTTGGCGTATACTTCACCTTGGCTAAAAGCACCAAACTTCATTCATATAAAAAATAATTAAACACAGCAAGAATTGGTGAACAGGTTAATTTTCAAATAATTATTATCTATTACATATGTGAGAACTTACGTTTTTTTCACAATTGTAATATACATCCATGATCCTCAGTACTATCACTTTATTTTATGATTATAGTAATTTTCATATTTAGTTTTGGACAGTAATATTGGTGTAATGAAGCCAACTGTATTATGCAAAACGAATCTTTCTCAGAAAGTTTTTTAATCGTGAGTTGGTTCAGCAAAATGTAATCAGATAATTACAGTCTATTTATGGAACCCACTAAGGTCGAAAGTTACAATGACATTCCCTAACGACGCGCCATGTAAAAAAACGATCATTGTTTCTCATTCCGACTAAATGACGGGATTACATTTCCAGGGAACATTTCTAAAGAAAAAATCATGCCCTTTTCCCCGTCTCTTTGACTAAGTACAATCCGAGTGCTCTTTCATCTTCTGGCTGAGTTAGGCAGAAAGCAAATATTCATAATTTATTTAATTTTATTTAGGCTATACATACCATTAGAAACGTTTATTTTTTTTCTTATCATTTAAGAGCACGACCATTTTTTTTTTTTCATTTGCTATATTTATGAAGTCTCTTATTTTATGGGTGACAATTTTGGAGTTATATATTTAATACCTAACTATACCGGAAAGATCTATTCCTTATAACTATATTTTTCAGGCAATATAAGAATGTTAGACGCCTTTTGTAGGAAGACTTGAGAAACCCCAGTAATATACTGCCTGGTGCTTAATTACATTTACTTAAGCTAAACCTAATATTGGACATACTTTATACGAGATTAGAAGCTGACACTTAATATTCGACCAGTTTTTAATCTTAGAACACTTTATTTACGCCGTTAACCGCCTTACAGATTTCAATTAAAACCACTACAATCATGTATCTCAAATTTTGTATTCATGTTTTTTTTTTAAATATATTAATTCATCCCGATTCATTACAGTAATAATCTTCCCAGTTTCAATAAAAGTGACACCTATAAAGCCCAAAATCAGGTTTTTTTTTTCATTAGGTTACACCCATTTTGAAGGTTAGAAGCCATTTAGAAAAGGCATTCTCCAGTTATTGGTGAGGCTGACCCCAACAGCCTGGTCGATCGGGCCAACTGGGAATCCTGGTCTGGGGCTGGGCAGCGGAGACAATGACCCCCCTAAATTGACCCCGGGTATAAGAGGTGGTGGAAGCAAACACTGAACACATTTTCAAGAGTAGATATAATCGGGCTCTAGAAGCCAGGAATCTATAAAACCAGTACAATATATAAGAGTTGAGAACTCGGGTCAGAAGATACGACTAAATTAGCACACTGTATGCTCTCTGAAAGTAGATTTATTATTATTATTATTATTATTATTATTATTATTATTATTATAATCAAATAGAAGCGCTAATCTGAAGGTAGAGAACCAAGTAGAACCAGAGGCCTTCCTGAGAGCTCACATTCATCGCAACACATTTTGTGCCTACTACTATTTTGGTTTTCAGGAATCTTTGTCATGAAGCCTTTTCCATTTCTATTGAAAGTACTTCAAAGTTGAAACAAAAAGTGTTATTCTGAAATAACCAAAAACTACCTTCTTTGCCAGAGCTGAATGACTCATACAGGTTTAGTGCTATTTTGTGAATACAGCAATTCTGCTTCAGCAGGTGGTTTTTACCATGTAGAAATCAATCTTAGAATTTAAAAAAAAGAAGCTTTTCTGTGTTATAATAATTATTATTAATCATGGGAAGTGCAAACCCATAATGTTATAAGCGCCTGAGGAAGGAAAATAATCAAGTTAAATCACAGAAAGGAAGAATAATTCCAATTCCTTGGATCAGGTGCCCTTCACCAGCACCAAGACACCCACAATAAAGGATATTTTATAACACTCCAGTTTCGTTGTTTGTGTAGAGACAATATACTTTCCATGGTTCTGCGTGTTCAACGAGGCATGCAGATACACTTCAATACAACTAAATTTGGAAATCGGCAAGATGGCGTCAGTTTACGATCAATCCCAATACTAATATCAGTTGTTGGAATCCCATTTGCCTTCATTGAAAAGCATAAACATTCAGGAGTTTCCTATCCCTTACCCTTTAACTTTAAGGGTATCCTTAGGGGTGCCTCCATGGTGTGGAGAGTGGCTCTTGATCCAAGGAATTAGCCTAATCTTCCTCGGATCAAAGTTGATTGCCTCCTATTTCCAAGGCATTATAATAATATTATTTCTAATTTAATATATTTTCTTTCTCAGCCTTTTTTTGCTCTCCTAGTTTATAATAACAAGTAATGGCCATTAACAGCAAGAAGAAAAAATATATAGGTATCTGTAGCCTAATAGAAGAGGCAAGTAATTTTTTTTATTACTAACAATGCTGTAACACAAATAAGCAATATGTAATGTACGAAATGCAAACTGTGGTGAAATGTATATAAATTAAAAGTATGTGCCATATTTTGCTTAAAATAATACATGTCTGAATGAACTAAAAGAATTGTAGCCCCAGTGGAATTAAATCCATTGAATAACTGTACTGATATCCTAGGTTGTCATAAAATGTAAACTTTACATATTTTGAGTATATTTGGTATCGTAATTTTTCAGTTCTAGACAATTATATATCCTGTTATACCTCTATACACTACTTAATCCAAATACAGCTAAGTTTTTATTTAGCACAATCTACAAATGACTACAAAATAATTTAAATTATCACAATGGCTTTGAGGGTACAGAGATTACGTGCATACACATAGTTCACAAAGCACATTCAACATAAGGTAAAACAATTTGTCAAACATTTATATACCAATCTGACTTACATTTTTATATTTTAAATCCGTTGAGGTCATACATTGCCTAGGAAATGGGAGGCAATCAGGTTTGACCTCAGGTAGAGGCGAGTAGTAACCATGTCCTTGCTTCAAGACCTTCACCTGCAAGAGAACAAACACATTCTCACTGTTGTTTTCCTATATGATATTCAAGGTCATCCCCATCAATGTCAATGCATATATAAGTACGAGCCCACCTTGATGTTGATCACGTGTGGTTACAGTCACAATGTCAACAACTGCGCCAACATTTTTGCACTTTGGAACTAAACTAAGAGTACCCAGTGCCCCCTGGGCACTCTGGCCTCGCACTGACACCACGAACCTACAAGTCTTATTATTATTATTTAGTGCGAAAAGTTTTCATATGCATAATAATTCCATCCTGTATCACGTAATTCCAGTAAAGACTAAATTCATTTTTTTAAAAGTGATTGAATAGCAGTTCACCCGGCATTACAGTAGAGAAAACCAAGGAATATAAATATATACTCTTATGTATGTAAAGCATTATTATTATTATTATCATGGAGAACACTAAACCGATAAGCTTAGGTCATAAAGAACCTGGGGAAAGGGAGGCATTCATGTTCGATCCAAGGAAGGGGGATCATGTATGTATTATTATTATAATCAAATAGAAGCGCTAAACCACAGGGGTTATACAGCGGTCATGTATGTAGAACATCTCGTAACAATGAGGATAAGAATCATGATATGCAGTTTGAGAAAGAGAGAGGAGCTTGGGATCACCAGAGGTGTTGACAAGCAACCCATGAAGTTCTCCCTCATCCCTCCCTACATCACAGAGGTAACTAGTAGTAAGTTTATTTAGGAATAGGTACACATAAGTACAATTATCATGTTTCAGGTGTTGTGCAGTGCGAGACTGAGGAGATGGACGAGGATTGTCAGGCCGTAGATATTATGTCTTAGTGTGTGACAGCATACCGAGAAGCAAGGTTATTTGTACTAAGTAAAAAACACATGAATGTGATTATCAATATATTTACTGAGGATACGTATAACCCATCAAGGGTTTCTTCTATCAAGTTTTAGAGAACAAGAGACTAAATTTATATTGTGGCGGAGGAGAGAAGAGGGATGGGCGGGGTTAGTGATGGCTGTGTTCTGCTCTTGTTTAAATACGTTGTGCTGTATTCTGAATTTTTAAAGGGGTGGATCGGTAAGCCGGTGGAAGGCGTCGGTCAAATGACCAAAAGCTCCAGCTTCGGGTCATCATATGACAGCGTCAGGAAACACTTGTTGTTCACTTGTCCTGTTTCCTGTTTCGAATCACTCAGTGGAGTGCTGTTGTCTGCCTGTGATAAAATAAAATTTGTTTGGAGTTTTAACCCGAAGGGTTAGCCACCCAGGATAACCCAAGAAAGTGAGTGCGTCATCTAGGACTGTTTGTCTTATCTCCATTGTGGTTCTTGTCTTTCCTCCCAGGATCTGACCCACACCAGCCGACTAACACCCAGGTACTTACTGACAGCTAGGTGAAAAGAGACAGCAGGTGTAAGGAAACATGGCCAAAGTTTCCACCCATGCCGAGGTGGGG
Source organism: Cherax destructor (assembly GCA_009830355.1). NCBI lineage: Eukaryota > Metazoa > Arthropoda > Malacostraca > Decapoda > Parastacidae > Cherax > Cherax destructor. The sequence continues at coordinate 76,022 of WNWK01005845.1, forward strand.
AGGGCTTGACTACCTACTGTATATACATATATATGTTTAACAATTCGCAAACGGGTGAAATTATTTACAAACATTATCTCAATTTAGTTCAGCATCTTATGCACCCCATATTCATCCTGTGGGTGATAGTCAAAGGATTACCGAGGTACATAATGGGTCCAGGGATTAGGCTGCTACGTTTTGATAGCTAAGTTACAAAGGTAATGAACTATTTACATGTTTATATCTGGTCACAATCGTAGTGAGTTATTTATGCAAACATTAATTAGGTCACACACAGTCCAACGTATTTTGATGCAGTGTATAGCTCGAATCCTACTGTGGAATGAGATAATATATATATATATATATATATATATATATATATATATATATATATATATATATATATATATATATAATAAAAGGCCAGGGGCTATGACTCGATCCCTACAACCTCTTCCTCAGTCTCTCGTCTCCTTGATGGTTACTACATAATCCAGCATAATGTACTTACCAATTTGTGGTTGCAGGGGTCGATTCACAGCTCCTGTCCCCGCCTCTTCGCTACTAGGTCCACTCCCTCCCTGCTCTGTGAGTTTTAACGTATGTCTTTTTAAAACTGTATGGATCCTGCCTCCACTACATCACTCTCCAGATTGTTCTACTTAATGACAACTCTGTGACTGAAGAAATACTTCCTAACATCCCTGTGACTCATCTGAGCTTTCAACTTCTGGTTGTGACCCCTTGTACTCACCTAGTTGTGGTTGCAGGGGTCGAGTCATAGCTCCTGGCCCCGCTGCTGCTGAGTTAAAATATTACTGGCATTAAAGCAGGTTCCTCGATGTTGGTGAGAGGCTTTTGATCCCAGAAATTGGACCTATTCTTCTCTTCCTTAGATCGAACCTGATTACCTCTCATTCCTCAAGTGCTATGTGATCCCTATGGGTTTAACGCTTCCCCCTAAATTATAATAATTATCACTCGACTGAAATTTGCACTTTTAAGTAAGTTCATTTAGGTACAGGTACACTTAAGTACAATTATCATATTCAGTGTAAATTACCTAGGCGCTGCCAGAAATCCACAGCATGCTGGGGGCGTTGCTTTGCCCTTAATATTTTATTAATATAAACCATTTTGTATACTGCAGAAAATGAATAAATTTGAGTGACTTATTTCAATTGGAGTCCTTGTAACTATGAGCTTTATCATGTAAGGAATAAATAGTATAAAAATATCTTCAAAGCAGAAAGATATGTTCCTGTAAAGTAATATGTTTTAGAATTCAAATATATATAGAAGTTAATTAATGAGAAAGCATGAGGGTGTGAGAGAGAAGACAAGCGCCCAGTCTTCCTGCTACTGCTGGCAATGATATATGCATGGACCTTCCCTGCCATTTTTGTACAATTCTACCAGCCAGGTACTTGTGTTTTGTCAGTATTATATTTATATACACCTGTTTTCTTCGTTTTGACAGCAGTCGAGGTAAATGTTAATGTGTCTTAGAGAGGGAGGGTGGAATACCAGAAAGGAGAATTTGAATTTGTGCACATGGCGAGCTGACCTGATAATAACAATAACAGGAATTTTATAATGTATTGTTATTTTGTCATACATAGATTAGTTAGTAATCTGGGTAGTCAGGGTACGCCAGAATTAACGGTTGTTAATGTAAGTCTGGAGTGGACTGGTGTCTAGGAATGACGGGTGAAAGGCCTGTCAAGGACCCCAATGGAAAGTCACTGACTTTTTTGGGTTATCCTAGGTAAACTACACATATGCTGCTATGTGTGGTAATTTATGTAACTGTATTTATGCGTACCTGTACGTGGATGTACTTACTTAGTCATTATTAAGTAATATGTTAATAAAAACCATTGGTAATTCACTTTTTGATCTGGGTTTTTGTAGGCTATACTTACATAATTTACCACATGTGTATGACTAAAAAAATTGTTTGGAGATGTAAATGAAGTTTTTTCAATGGAGATGTAAATGAAGTTTTTTCTTATCAAATTTGACTGTATCTGTGCTCCAAGTCATTGAATTAAGCCTGAAATCTTCCATTTCTCAGGCGCTTTATGATCTCATACGGGTTTAGTGCTCCCCATTAATGTAATAATAATCCTCTCAAGGGAAGTTTCTTGATGCTGGTGAGGGGCTCTTAATTTAATACATACCTGGAGTTTACTTGGAGAGGGTTTCGGGGGTCAACGCCCCCGCGGCTCGGTCTGAGACCAGGCCTCATGGTGTAATAATAATAATATCTTTATTTCTACAAGTACATGTACAAGGTATACAGTCCTAGCTGACTATACCTTGTACATGTACAAGGTATACAGAAAGCTGCTTGTTATGCAGAGCATTTCAGGCAAATTAGGTCAGTTTTGTCCCAGGATATGACCCACACTAGTCGACTAACACTCGGGTACCCATTTTACTGATGGAAACACAGACAACATTTGTAAAGAAACACACCCAATGTTTCTACCCTCGCCAGGAATCAAACCGGGGCTCTCGCCGTGTGAAGTGAGAGCTTTAGCCACCAGGCCGCAGGGAATTGAACTTGCTATCCTTCCTTGGATCAAACCTTACTGCCTCCCTTTCCAAGGTGTTGGATGACCCCTAAAGGTTTAGCGTTTCCCCTGAATATTATTATAATAATTATAAAATTTATAAGTAACGGTAGTAAAATTATACCTTATGGTCTAGCAGTTTTTAAACGAGCATTATTGTTTAATGGTAAATAAGATTTGGTGTATTTTTCTTGAAAGTGTTTGTCTGACAGCAGGGTAATGAACAGTTTGTTAAAGGCTATTTACATGTTAGTTGGTAGTATAGTTTATAAGTTAGGTTACATAAACCTATAAAAACATTTAACCACAAATAAGGAAATTGGAAATTTTAAACACAACACATCGGTTATCATGGTTCAGCATCTTTACATATGGGGTGCTGGTCAGATTTTTTTTTTTTTTTTTTTTTTTTTTTTTTTTATCATTTGAAGGAAATACTGTATTTTATTTTATGAAATGTGAAATTATTGTAGTAAAATTTTAATAAGGCATATACAGTGGTCCCTCGGTTTTCGGTCATCTCCAAACTCTAATATTTATGTAAGTGTATTTTCGTAAGTGCTTTTGCAAGTGTATTTTTGGGGGTCTGAAATAGACTAACCTACGTGACATTATTTCTTAAGGAAGTAAATTCGTTCGGTAATGGCACTTGAGCAGCATTCTGGAAAGAATTTTCGGCGAAAACCGAGGGTCCACTGTACTGTGGTACTCCGAGTTTCGTACTGCTCCCAACTTGAACAATTATGTAAGTGTATTATTGTAAGTGCTTTTGTAAATCACTCGAAATGGACTAATCTAATTTACATTATTCCTTATGGGTACAAATTTGTTCGGTAATGGCACTCGAACAGCCTTCTGGAATGAATAAAGTACGAAACTCGGGTTACCACTGTACTGTTGCATCTGAGATGTTATTGTGCAATCTACTGCTTAAACAACAGAAGTGTGGATTTGGCAATGTTTAGATTGTGTGACATTTAATATTTTTCATTCTTGTGTATGTACATATAATGTATTGTGGCATATTACATTGCTCTGTAGAATGTATTCCGTATACATTACATCCTCAACTTACAAACACATTGGGGACCTCCTGAATTGTGTATAATATTCATAATACAGGAAGTCTTCAACTTACAAACACGTTGGGGACCTTCTGGATTGGGTATAATAATATACACAATTATTATATAATACTGTATGCACAATAATAATAATATACACAATACAGAAGATTATCAGTGTGTTTGTAAGTCAAGGACTTGCTGTATTTAAATCACTTTATGTATTTCATTTCTTAATCCATATTTAATGTTAGTCATAATTTTTTCCACATAAGATTTTTTATTTTATTTTCAGGGCTTGGTGTTGAATTAAAATGAACCTCACACAGTGTAAGCACTACTGAAAAGTTCAGTAAAGATGACTATTATTGGCTATTATATATTATAGCAATAAGAAAGAATAAAAGGAGACCTGTACTGGTCTATCAGTGTGGAAAATGGAATCAACTCTACAATACCCTCCCTTAATGTTCTCCACTCGAAAGAAAAACCTGCATTATTATGTAGGAAGAGTGAGAGCATTTTGGGAAGACAAGATTTTCTTCTCTGACCAGAGGAATGTTGCCATAGTTAACATTCAAAACTTGTACCTCCATGGAAGGCAAGCAACTATGGAGGATCTTGCCTATCTCGAAAGAAGGGTAGCAGCTAGTGAGTGGGACGAGGCACCAGAATTTTACTCGTATGTAAGCCAGTACCCAAATGAGGTTCCACACTCTTGGCCATACAAACTTGCAGGGAAGGTCATGTGGCAAGCTGCTTATGCATGGGTGGGATTTATGCCTGACTTTATTGAGAGAGTGTGTCAGCATGATATTGTTTACATGCCTGCTAGCTATTATACAGGAAAGGTGATTAGATGTTTTGAGGATAAAATCCTTTTTGGAGACACAAGGAATAATGTAATGGTGAATTTAGAAGATTTTTATATTTATGGGGAAAGAGCTAACAAAAGAGATATGGCACAGGGATTTAATAAATTAGTCCCAATTATCCATGCATATGTTACAAAACTGAAAGTACTTGCAGGTGGCAGCACCAAAATTATAGGGCCAGAGCCTCATTTACCTACCTGGCCAAAACAGCATTATACCTCAGACACATGGCTGGCAAAATATGCCTGGCAGGGAGAATTACCAGAAACTGTGAGAAGACAAGTGGGAAGGTTCTATCTGATACACATGAACCAATGGGATAATATAGGAGCTGTTCCGTGGGTAAAGGTTAGGCAGTTGCCAGGATTCTGTGATATTGAAAAGACAGAAAATATAAATGAGAGAGAGAAGTTGCCTTCAGTGGCAAAAGGCAAACATGAAGCCAGCAACTCTGAAATTACTTTAAACTCTACATTGATACCAGTTGAGCAAGAAGCGGGCATAATGAAAGGATCATTGTTATTGGCCAACCATCAACAGGGACTTATGACGAGCTTTGTAGATGTAATTGCCTTTACCAAAGAAAACTTTTATATTAATGGGGAAAATTTCAGAAGTCATATGTCTCTATCTGATTTCTTTAAAGCTAGAAAAATTCCTTTAACTGCTTGGGTAGTGCCTCTTGCAAAGCCAAAAGTCATATTTCATATTAATGTTGTTTGGTTTGCTGTTTGTGTTTGGTATGGAGATACACCAAAAAACTTGGAAAATCTCAAGAAAGAATATGATGGAAAATTAGCTGAAAATTTAGTTGAAACTGCCAACTCCCACATAAAAATATTTACTCATTTCATAGGAAATATTACAAGTTTATCATTTGCTTCAGGTGTTTTAAAGAGCAACATATCTCCTACACAAACAGTTAAAATTTCCTTCAAAAGGAGAACTTTGTATATGTATGGATACAAGTTTCACTCCAGCTGTCGCCTTCTTGATAAGCAACAATTACTGGAATCTTTTTCTTGGTCTGTATTGGCATACCCTGTTTCTTCAGACAGTAACCATGGCTCTCTTCAGTACTATGCAGTTGCTCTTTGGCAGTATCAATATCAAAACTATATAACTATGAACCTTTTCAGAATAATGGCAGAAGCCAATGATTCCAAAGCTGAAATGAGTGAGAACTATAACTTTGGGAGTTATGCGCTTGAGAAGGAAGATTTAGGTTACCATATGTCTGGTTGGATTACAATGATAACTGAACACTATGGGATCATACAAAGTGGAAGTAATCAGGCAGAGGCTACTTACCTAATTTTTGATAAGTCGGTTCTCTTTGTGGATGGAGAATTATTACCTGAGCACATATCTCTAAATGTAATTGATACATATCGTCAGTGTAATGTGTATGCCAAACAGGTACCACCTAAGTATTATGATAGGTTCCTGATAACAATGAAGGCAAATATGGTATGGATAGGGAAAAAACCAGTGTTTTTGGAATTGCCATTAAAAAGTTCATCTGTTGTAAATGGTGATAAAAATCCAACAGGCAAAATTGAGTCTCATGAAGCCAATGAGAAACATGTATCAGAAAGCCAGAGTGCAAATGCTAAAGATGGAGATAGTGAAGTTCCTGCAGCAAAGAAAGATTCTTGTGTGGAGTCTCAAACAGATAAACAATCGAGCCCTATAAATGAGAAAGAGGAAAATTCAGCAACTAAACTTCATACTGTTGAAGGTGTTATAACAGGAACTGTATTAGTGACAAATTGTCATCAGGGGCTCATGGTTTGCCGTAACAGCATTGTAGCTTTTAATAGCAAAAACTTTTATATTGATGGTGAGAAGTTTGATAAACAATTTAAATCTCTTGCAGAATTTTTTGCAGACAAGGAGGTGTCTGTAAGAGCATGGGTGGTGCCTCTGAAAGAACCAAGAATAGTATTTAATTGTCAAGTTGTCTGTGAAGCTGTGTGTGTTTGGATCGGACAAGAGCCAGCTGACTTAAAGAAATTTGAAGCAGAAAAGCCAGTACTGATATCACTCAAGGATATCAGTGCTGAAGAGACACACTTTCCTAAGGTTGTGTTCACTTACTTCCAAGGAAGTGTAACTAGCCTCTCAGAATCTGTTGGGTTGATTACATGCAAAACTCCTCATGGTAGTGCAAAAGTAGCATTTTGGAACAAGTCACTTTTTGTTGATGGAATCACATTGCACCGTGGTAGTGATCTACAAAGCTCTAATACTATTACAACATCCATGTGGTCAGTGCTTGCATATTCTATAGCACCAAAAGAATTTCTTGGTGAAACAGTTAAATATTGTGCCTTGGTAGTTTGGCAGTATACAGACCAGCATAAGATAAGGAAAGAAATTTTACAATTGACATCAAATAAACCTAAAGATTTAGCATTTGACATTTTGCCTATTGATATTCAGAGAGCAATAATAAAGGGGAATGTGACAGTTGAAAGAACAGATGCAATTTCATTGGGCAAAATCATGTGTGGCTGGATAGTCTTTACAAAAAATAAATTTGGCATTATTGAATGTACCTGTGAAGAGGCTGAGGAGCACAAATACATTCTGTTTCACCGTACTATGTTTTGGATTGATGGACAAGCATTTGACCCCAGTAGATCTTTATGCTCAGTAGACCGTTTGTTGCAGTGTACTCTGTATATTGGGACACCCCATGAAAGTCAGAGGAGTGTGTGTGGGTACTCGGTCAGTTGTATTGCTAGTGTGGTATGGATGGGCAAGAAACCTCATAAGGTAATACCAGGACCATACTCGCTTTTTAATCCTTCTAAACTGGAATTGAAATATGTCCTGCAAGTTGGCCAGGTTGCAAAGGTAAAAAAAGAAATGCTTCCAGAATATTTTGAATTCACAATCATGCAGATTTTAGAAGAAGAGTCTGGAAGTGAGGAAACACAAGACAAAGTAGAAAATGACGAAGAGAGTGGCCATAAATACTGTGGTAAACATATAAATGGGCGGATTATTCAGGGAAGTAAAGGTGGTGGAATTGCACAGTGGCATAGCATCCAGCTTGGGGGAGAGGTTTATATTGAATTCTCTCGTCAAAATATGTTTGTTGATTTGAAACCTGTCACTAAAAAAAACAAAATTTCAGCGCTTGAGTCTCGGCCATGTAATTTCTATGTCATACCAGTGCCTCACCATAATGTCTGTGAATATACCATTAGTTTGGCTGCAACTTGTGGGTGGATAGGTAGTAAACCATCACACATCCCTCCACCAGGAACACAGGAATGGGCCAAAATTGATTTAAGTAGTGTTCATGTAACCCATATTGACAAGTCATGCTTGTCTGAATGCACTGTTCTGAAAAATGGCATGAATTCTTCACATCCTGGAGCTGTGTCCAAAGACAGAAAACTTCAGGTTTTGAACATGAATGGTCAGTCTGGAAATCAAAACCCATATGAGTCCCATGTAGCTCAAAGCTTGGTAGATAACAAAACTAATGATTCCATTGAATTACCTTATAAGCAAAATGACAATAGGATTTGGGAAGAGGAAATGAAAGAAAATCATTTGAGAGGTACTATTATTGAACTCCACTCAAACGTTGGCCGTCTCCAAGGCACAGATGGAAGTCAGCATTATTTCTCCCGTGACCATTGTTATCTATATGGTGTCAGCCTCCGGTGTGTCGAATTGTGGCACGTTCTTGTTCAAGGTGGGTGTTGCAGGTCTACTTATATGCCCATTTCTAATTCCTTTATCCTTGTAGTTTACTTGCTAACATTGCATGATATCTGTAGTATTTAATGCTGATATAACAACTTGTTTCATAAATTGTATAGTAGATTCCTTCATTTAAACATTTAAGGTACGTAATTTGAACACAGCCATACCCTTTTCTCGTCTACCTCCTCTACACCCACCCATTCCTTTTCCCTGATTCTCCTTAAGCTCCCTGCACTCTTCCTTTTTCTACCTCCTCCCCTCATTCCTCTCTTCCTCTATCCTATTCTGTATAGTATATAAATATACAGTATATTTTATGCACACACGCAGGCACACTCCCTCTTCCTCTCCCCCTCTTCCTCTCCCCCTCTTCCTCTCCCTCTGTTTCTTTGTTTCATTTTCATGTTAATTCATCAACAAGCATTATTTAATTCATAGTTAAAATTTTGGGATTAAATTTTCAAATTTATTTACATTTAGGTTAGTTTAAAATAAAAAAATGATGTGATATAGAGCAGTCCTAATACTGTGCATATTTCATTGAGGTACTTTATTGACAAGAGAGAAGAGCCTAATTGGAGACAAATTTGGAATGAAACTCATTATTTGCAGATATTTCTTTATTGTGAATGTTTAAATTTTAGGTGAATCAGTGGTGTATACTACAAGTGAGATCTCCCAAGGGACGAACAAAGTGCAGGGAGTTTGGGTTGGAGCCCAGAAGATTGGTGATGTCCAAAAGGCTGCTGCACACATATATGAGTGGTGCAAAAGAAATCTTGTTCCCGATGGGGCTCGTGATCTATTGGTGAGTCATTTGAATGATGTTTCTTGGCAGTTAGGGTTTGATTTTTAAGTTTTGACCAGCTAATCATTTTTATTTAATACTTATTGCACATGGGATTTTTTTTATTTATACAGTAGAATTTTATGTGCTAAGAGGTGTTATTCTACTTCAGCTTAATGTTTTAAAGACTATTCCTAACCAAGGTGCCCCTTGGTCTGGTGGCTAAAGCTCTCGCTTTCACACAGCGAGGGTCCGGGTTCAGTTCCCAGCGAGGGTAGAAACATTGGGCATGTTTCTTTACACCGGTTGTCTGTGTTCACCCATCAGTAAAATGGGTACCTGGGTGTTAGTCGACTGGTGTGGGTCACATCTTGGGACAAAACTGACCTAATTTGCCCGAAATGCTCTGCATAACAAGCGGCTTTCTATATAGTAGTACATGTATGTCATTGATGTCACCTAGGCTTGTATACCTTGTACATGTACTTGTAGAAATAAAGATACGTATTATTATTAAGGTACAGTGGACCCCCGAGTAACGTAAAAACTTCATTCCAGAAGCCTGCTCAAGTGCCATTACCGAACGAATTTACTCCCTTAACCCTTAAACTGTCCACACGTAGATATACGTTCACTCGCGAAAGTGACCGAACGTATATCTACGTTTTATTTTACATTCGTTCAAATTTAGTGCAATAGGCCTGAGTCGCCTAGACATGAGAGAATGGGTCTGCGCCCTCAGTGTGCGCAGTATGAAAAAAATCGGGGACACCAGGGTACCGCATGGTAGCCCCGGTTAGTTTCAGCTCCATCTTGGGTCAACATCATGGCACACCCCCGTGATTCACTCACGCCTCGTCGTATTAACACTCTACTATTCTCGGAAAGTGATAGAGAACGCGAGCTTAGTGGATTTGACAGTGATATAGCCACTAATAATCAAGGAATTAGTGAAACTATTGATGACAACCCAGATGACCCTCAGCCCATCACCTCTGGGGTGGCCAGTGTGGACAGTGTGGCCATACCAGACCCTCAGCCCAGCACATCTGGTGTGGCCAGTGTGGCCACAGACCCTCAGCCCAGCACCTCTGGGGTTTCTAGTGTTACTACCCAAAGGCAGCTCCGCAAGAGGAAATTAGCATTTTCCATGTGTTATGATAGTGACGATAGTGAAGGTGATATAAGTGACGATGATGAAATCGATTTTATGCCCATAGATGATTCGTCGAGTGACAGTGATTATCATTATTCCCCAGTGAAACGTACTTATGGGCGTCATTACCTACGTTCAGGCAGTGTGCCATATGCAGTCAGAGGCAAGGGTCGTGGCAGTTCACGATCCAAAACCCCAGCCACTGATAGTGAAAGTGATAATGAAGGAGAGTATGCTGGGATGGAGGAAGAGGTGGTGGGTGGCATGGTGCCTGGACCTCGTGGCGCGGTGTGTGGACAGACAAAGGACCACGAGGCACCCTCTCAATCATGTGCTGGCCCCACTCCCATCCCTCCTGCTCCCCCACGTCCCATGCCACAGGTCCACCCTGCGCCATCTGATCGTGAATGGAAGTGGACTGAACATACACCATTCATACCACATCCTTTCAATTTTGATGGCAGTGGAAGTGGCATCATGCCACACTGTCCCATCACAAATGAGTCTACAGAGTTAGACTATTTTCAACTATACTTTGATGAGCCAATAATGAACCTGATTGTTAATCAGACCAACCTGTACTACCAGTATACAATGGACCATGCAGATTTTTCAGAATCGTCACGGCTGCGCAGGTGGAAAGATACAACTGTGGCTGAAATGTATTTATTCCTTGGCACTGTCATGCTTATGCCACACACATATAAGAACAATATAGCAAACTACTGGTCCACAGACCACTTCATTACCACTCCAGTCTTCCGAGACCTCCTTCCCTGCAACAGATTCCTTCTGTTGCTGAGAATGTTGCACTTCTCAGATAGGAATACACCAAACTGAAATGACCTCCTCTACAAAATCCGGGAATTGTTTATGTATCTCAAGCAAAAATTCAGTGCCTACTTTTATCCATTCAAGAACATTGTTGTTGAGTCCTTGATTCTGTTCAAGGGACGACTGTCATTCAAACAATATATACCAAGCAAACGTAATCGCTTTGGTATAAAACTGTTTATGTGTGACTGTGAGACTGGTCTTGTGTTGGATGTCATTATCTACACAGGTAAAAATACACTTGATGATACCAGGCGCATGTTGGGCATTTCTGGTGATGTTGTTCGCAAGATGATGCAGCCATACCTTGGCAAGGTCCATACATTGTTCACAGACAACTGGTACACAAGCCCTATGCTTGCTGATTTCCTACGTGTGAACAATACTGATATATGTGGAACAGTGAGAAGCAATAGAAAACACATGCCAAAGTTCACTGGAGGAAGTGTAGTGCAGGCGTTTCATGCCAATGACATCATGGCACTGTCATGGCATGACAAAAGGGACGTGACATTGCTGTCAACCATCCACAGAAACGAGATGGTACAAACAGACAGACTAAGCAGGTTCAACAATCAACCTATTGAAAAGCCAGCTGTTGTCATCGACTATACAAACAATATGCGACTAGTCGACAAGTGTGACATGATGATAGGCTTTGTTGACTGTGTGCGTAGGAGTCGCAAGTGGTATATAAAAGTGTTTTTCCACCTTGTGGACATTGCAATGCTCAATGCCTTCAACATGTATGAAATAAAGACTGGGAAGCGACAACGATATGCAGAATTCACCCTAAATGTCATCAAGCAGATAGGGAGAAAGTATGGTACCACACCTATACCTGCCACTCCACAGCTACCTGTCACCCCACAACAGCGACCTGTCACTCCACAACAGCGACCTGTCACTCCACAACCAGAGGGGGAAGTGCCCAACTGAATTATCCCTAACTGTCACTGCCTGATACCATTACCATCTACTCCAAAGAAGAAGTACTCTCAGAAAAAGTGTGTAGTGTGTGCTTACAGTACACAGCGACCCCAAGTGCGAAAAGACACACGATTCATGTGTCAGCAATGTGGAGTGGCACTCTGTATGAATCCATGCTTCTTCGAGTATCATACAGTGGTGGACTTCTAGAAACATAAATAGGACCTGTAAATACCTTGTATATATATGTAAACAATAGTAAGTGATTGAACCAGGTGTACAAATTTATTTATCAGTGTGAACATGTGTGTTTGTGACAGTATGATAACTAATTCAGTAACAAATATTTGTGTCTAAACAAGAATTGGCAATGAAATGAATAGATCTGCATCAAAATATTATTATCATAGGATGAAAACAACAGAAAATGGAAAAAAATGGAAAAAACGATAAATGTTTCTTGTTTCTGCAAGCGGCAGTGCTCCATTTTGCCGACACCACATCATTTAGCACCAACTTCACGGGCTTATATCTCGGTAAGTACTGGCCCTAAAATGTTTTTTTTTAGCCTATCCTATTTATAAAAATGTGCTCTTCATTTTTAGAAAAAAAAACTATTTTTTTATTTTTCAAAAAATTCGGTCACTTTCGCGAGTGAACGTATACCTACGTGTGGACAGTTTAAGGGTTAAGGAATAATGTCACATAGGTTAGTCTATTTCAGACCCCCAAAAATACACTTCCACACAAGCACTTACAATATTATACTTACATAATTGTACGATTTCCGGGGTGTTCGTTACTCGGGGATCCACTGTATAGTACGTAGTAACAACCCTCCCGGGATGCAACCCATAACAGTTGGCTAACATCCAGGTACCTACTTGTCACTAGGTGAACAAGTGTAACAGGTGTAAGGATACATGCTTAACATTTCATTTGTACCAGGATTGCACCCCTGCCCTTCAGTTGTGAGCTGAGTGCTACCACTTGAGCCATGAGTCCGGTGGACGAGTTAACAAATAAGCCACATTTACAATACGTACTTTTGTATCTTTATTGCTGAAACATTTTGCCTGTAAAACAGGCTTCGGTCATATACAAGTGAATGAAGTGCTGGAAACAGTGGTAGTAGTATTGGTGTGATCAGTCCGTCACCTTCGCGCAGAGGTGGTCAGTCCCTCAAGCCTGAAGCATAGGCATGCAGCCAGACCTTATATGCTGGAGTAGAAGCGAGATGAAGCAGCTGGACTTGACTTCACAGGTGAGCGTCACCCACGAATGGAAGTAGGTCATGCTTAATGGATTTTAGCAAAGGAGTTGTGGAAGACTTCCCTTGTACTAAGGTATCATGGTGTTGCTGTGTCAGACAAATATATTATTCTATTCATGGGCGATGCTCACTTGTGATATCAACTTGAGCTACTCTATCTTGCCTCTGGTATATAAAGTCTGGCCACACGCCTATGCTTTAGGCTTGAGGGACTGACCACCTCCCATTGAAGATGATGGACTGATATACAGTGGTACCTCGACTTACGATATTTTTTCATTCCAGAATGCTGTTCAAGTGCCATTACCAAACGAATTTATCTCCTTAAGAAATGTTGTAAAATAGACTAGTCCTTTTAGACCCCCAAAATTACACTTACAAAAGCATTTAAAAAAATAAACTTACATAAAAGGGTGAGTTTGGGGACCATCGTAAGTCGAGGTACCACTGTATACCTTTACCTTTGCACCTTTATACTTCTATGTCAGTACTACTACTGCTTCCAGTGCTGCATTCACCTGTATCTGACTGAAGAAGCCTGTTGGGCAAGCCAAACATTTCAGCACTAAAAATACCAAGAGTTGTAAGTGTGGCTTATTCACCCACACACAGGAGAGAAACATATGACAATGTTTTGATCTGACCTGGGCCATTTACAAGTCACAGTATGACTTGTAAATGGTCCAAGTCAGATTAAAACATCATCGTAAGCTTCTCTATCCTATCCCCTCAAGGAAGGTTCCTTGATGCTGGTGAGGGGCCCTTGATCTAGGGAATTGAATCTGTGCTCAAGTTCCCTGAATTAAGCCAGAATACCTTCCACATCCCCCCACAGGCGCTGTATAATCGTACAGAATTAGCGCTTCCCCCTTGATTATAATAATAACAACAATATACAGTGGTACCCCGGTTTACGATGGTCCCCAAACTCACCCTTTTATGTAAGTTTATTTTTTTAAATGCTTTTGTAAGTGTAATTTTGGGGGTCTAAAAGGACTAGTCTATTTTACAACATTTCTTAAGGAGATAAATTCGTTTGGTAATGGCACTTGAACAGCATTCTGGAATGAAAAAATATCGTAAACCGGGGTACCACTGTATCTCTCACCTATGTGCGGGTTATTTGTACATTGCCTTTTTCTTCATTACCTACTCACATTTACCTCTGTGCATTATTGTACAATCTGCTTTCCCATTTTATCATTACTGGCCCAGTTGCATTGAAAAATATAAATCTCCATGGTAACACTACAGAATGCTAGTGAAGATGGTCTATTTTTTGTACAGTGAATGGATTAATTTATCCCATATATTATATATGGTGTGTATATTTCACTTTTTTTAACTGTAGTGAAGGTGTGCCTATGGGAAGAAGGTGATGGAGTGAATGATGAAGTGTTTCTTCTTTTTTTGGTCACCCTGCCTTAGGGTGGAAATGGCCGATGTGTTAATAAAAAAAAGATAACATATTCAAAAAGGTACAGTACATTTAATAAAATTCAGAATGGAATTAACTTGAAAACACCATGTTACAAATACGTACCTGTACAGTGGACCCCCGAGTTTGTCATAATTCATTTCAGAAGGCTGTTCAAGTGCCATTACCGAACGAATTTGTTCCCTTAAGGAAAAATGTAAATTTGATTAGTCCTTTCAGACCCCCAAAAATACACATACAAAAGCACTTACAACATTAAACTTACATAATTGTTCGATTTCCGAGGTGACCGAAACTCGGGGTCCACTGTACTTACAAATGGAGCACTTAGGAGCCAATTTAAAGTGTTACAACCACTGATATGCATTACATACTGCACAAACTTGTGGAACACAACCACCCTTTGTATTACTGTTGTCCACATAACAACTTGCTTGAAAGTTAATACACAGAATGTAGCTTGTTTGTAAGTTAGGGCATATTGTAGTTGATTCTCTTATCTTTTACAGGTGCACCAGCTTGAAGTTTCCTAGCACTTGATCATAGAGCTGTCTGAGGTTGTGGTGTCAAGAAGTGATGCTAAACCCATTGCCTATTACATTTGTTTGTTCTATAATACCTCTTGAGGTATAATTAAGGACTGTACTCTTTTTTTTAAATTTGCACCTACAGTTGTATTCCTACTGTATGAACATCTCATATTTAAAACCCATATAGTTCAAATAAGTTATTAATACAAAATAATACTTTATTTTGTTGACTTATGCACTGATCATGAATTTGATTCCTGTATAACTTTTAATTTTCCTAAATAATTTTATTTGTTAGAGTTAATTTGGGTGCAGAGAAAATATTGTATATTACAACATCTGATATTTTTTAATAAAAATTTTCACATTCTCTTAGATTCAGAAACCGTTATAGGTGACAAAATATGTACTTGAGACTTTAGAATCTGTCCTTTAATAAACTGTAAAATGATTTTAATATTTAATAATTTGGGACATTGCATTTCTCAAAAAAAAAAAAAAAAGAATTTGTTATAATTGGTAGTTATACATTTTGATAAATACATGTGTTTTGTTGTAAAAAAGCAGTATATTTTTTGAATAAACATTGAAATGATATATAAAATATTTTTATATAACTTTTGTAAGAGATAGTTTAATTCAGTTTAACTTTATTTTAGCCTGAATGTATTGCTTCTTATAAGCTTAAATTTTCCAATTACAGAAATGTGTATTTGACATATCATGATTTACTTTGTCATATTTGTGTGTGTGTACATATGCACATATGTATGTATATCAGATAACACACTACGACCAGTCGGGGATTGAACCTGAGTTATTTAGCCAGCTTCCTGAGAACCTATCTAAATTCTTGACGCCTTAGTCCACTACGTTGCCATGCTTGGTGATGTAGTGGACTAAGGCATTGAGAATTTAGCTAGCTTCTCTGGGGTGGCTGACTAAATAACTTGTTTCCATGGATGCATTAATATACATGCATAAATAAGTAAATTGTTTTGAGTTAATTAGCAATGTTTGTTCATACTGCTTGAGCAGCCTTGTTGAATCCCAAACTCAAGCATTTGGTTTCAGCATTGCAGCCACAACATGACTTAACCTTAGCCACTGCTCTGGCAACAAGATATCAAAGAGCATTGCCAACAGCAATGGGCTTGCTCCATCCTGTTTTTTCTTAGGGCATAGAACAATACACCAAAGAAAGGAAGGAGGGGGGAAGGGCTGAATGGTCTTGGGGACACCCACCCAGACATTGTTAAATCTGGTGAACTCAGACAAGAGGCTTTCTGAAACAGTGCTCAAGTCAGAATTTGTTCTATATATTGTGGTCTTAATCCTGTGAAGTCACCTGCTGAGTCCAGTGGGAATGTCATACCATATCTATCTTGAAGGTGGTTAAAGGTTCTACTGTACTCCCCAGTGGTTGTCAGGATGTTGAGTGGATGTCTTTTCTTTAGAGGTTTTGCTGTAGTAGAATTCCTAGGAGCAGTGGTATCTGAATTTTGCCAATAATATCTTCATCTATTTTCTTGCTAATTTGTGCTCTTGAGTTTTGCTTGTAGTTCCTCGATGGGTGTTTTTCACACTAGAGGAAAGGCGAATGAGGTTGTCCTTTCTAAGGAATTTGTTTATTGCCCTAACAATAGATGTTTCTAGGGACTTCTTCCTTTTGTGTGGGACATGAAGACAGGTTTTACCAATCACCAGGAGGTTGTGGCAGATCCAGTGACTGACAGGGCATCATGAACTTGTTTCAAGAGGTCAGCGAGTGTCAGCAGCCTGAGGGTGAGCTGCTTTGGAGAGACGAACGCATGCACGCGCACACACACACACACACACACAGAGGTTTGCAGTGAGACTAGGCCTGGAGCTAAGGGGTATGTCCTGTGAGGAGAGGTTAAGGGAGCTAAACCTGATGATAGAGAGGAAAGGACTAGGGGTGATATGACAAATTACAAAATATTGAGAGGAATTGACTGAGTGGACTGTGTGAGATGAGAAACAGGAACACAAGGCATAGCTGAAAGTTGAAAACAATGAGTCACAAGTATGTTAGGAAGTATTTCTTCAGTCTTAGAGTAGCCAGGAAGTGGAATAATTTGGACAGTTGGGTGGTAGAAGCAGGATCCATACACAGCCTTAAGAAGGGGTACAATAAGGCTCTCAAAGTGAAGAAAGAGTGAACTCAGTAGCAGCTGGCAAAGAGGTGGGACCAGGAGCTGAGACTCGACCCCTAACACCACATAGACGTGCACATGCATGCATGCATGCATGCTTGAGTATGCTCAAATACAGAATAGAAACACCAAAGTTGTGCTAAAATCTTCAATATCCAAACTTTTTCAATTATCCAAATATTTAGGAGTATCAGACTCCATTAGTGATAATACATTTCTAAACAATTACCAAGCCGAATAGCTGGTCTATATCAAATACAAAAGTGTTCTATTTAAACAAGTCAGATTTAAAATATTACTAAGGTACAGAAAGAAACTTAACAATGTTACAAAATCTACCATAACTTACGTATTTGGTTTCTTTGTGTACCTTGGTTATATTTAAAATTTGAAGACTGCTTAAATAGAACATTTTTAAATATTTAATGTACATATTTATACATTAAATGTAGGTTGGATACTTTATTAGCTTGTTTAATTTTGTTAACTGTTAAGGAATTGAGTGAAAAGTTTTAGGTTTCACATATAGTTGACCCTTGAACAATGCGGGGGTTTAGGGGCGCCAACTCCCTGCGCAGTCTAAAATTCATACTATATAACTTCTGACTCCCCAAAAACTTAACTGCTAGTAGCCTACTGTTTACGTAATTAATTAATTCCAGAATGCTGTTCAAGTGCCGTTACCGAACGAATTTGTTCCCATAAGGAATAATGTAAATTAGATTAGTCATTTTAGACCCCCAAAAATACACTTACAAAAGCACTTACAAAAATACACTTACATAATTGTTCAAGTTTGGAGCAGTACGTAAACCAGGGGTCCACTGTAGTTAACACACATTTTATGTTTTTTTCAACGAACCGGTCATATCCCACCAAGGCAGGGGTTACTAGCCCCTTGCTCCTGGCAGTTTAGCCGCCTCTTACGATACGCATGACTTGTGGTGGAAAAATTCTTTTCCACTTTCCCATGGGGATAAGAGGAAATAAACAAGAACAAGAACTATTAAGAAAATAGAAGAAAACCCAGATTAGTGTGTAAATATATATGCGTGTACATGCATGTGTAGTGTGACCTAAATGTAAGTAGAAGTAGCAAGATATACCTGTTATCCTGTGTGTTTATGAGATGGAAAAAAGACACCAGCAATCCTACCATCATGCAAAACAATTACAGGTTTCCGTTTCACACTCACTTGGCAGGACAGGTGGTTGCTGTCTACCAACCTACTACCTAGGAAAAGACTAGTATCTACGTACATGTACAGTGGACCCC
The DNA here is from genome assembly GCA_009830355.1 of Cherax destructor. Classification (NCBI taxonomy): domain Eukaryota; kingdom Metazoa; phylum Arthropoda; class Malacostraca; order Decapoda; family Parastacidae; genus Cherax; species Cherax destructor. Next base: position 94,652 of record WNWK01005845.1, read on the forward strand.
CGAGTTTCGTAAACCCCGGAAATCGTACATTTATGTAAGTATAATATTGTAAGTGCTTGTGGAAAAGTATTTTTGGGTGTCTGAAATAGACTAACCTACGTGACATTTTTTCTTAAGGGGGTAAATTCGTTCGGTAATGGCACTTGAGCAGACTTCAGGAGTGACGTTTTTACGAAACTCGGGGGTCCACTGTATATTTTATGCATTCTTAACATGCCTAACTTATTCTTATTTTTTTGGTCGCAAAAAAATCCAATATATTTATTAAAAAAAATCTGCATATAAGTGAACCCATGCAGTTCAAATCCATGTTGCTCAAGGGTCAACTGTATATTTAAAATTTGTTGACCTATTTCTTAAAATGGATTCATGGTATAATACAAGGTACTGTATATAATGTTCAAAGTATCACACCAGGACATTACACTCAACAATAGATTAATCAGTGATTTTATAAAGGATGCAGGAAAGCATTGGTTTGACAATGCAGATGAAGGGTACATAGAACCAAGTGCCCATTAATACAAATAATTTAGGAAACTGTAAAAGAAGTTGCACAAACAAGAGTAAGAAATCATTGAGCATAATAAGAATCTGCCTGTTGCAAAACAGTGGGCTTCATCATTTTGGACTGAAGCTCTTAGCATAAGATTAATTAACAGACATGAAGTTGGTAAGCAACTGTTGCATACTTCTTCAATAAAGACAGACATTCGCTTTTTTTCAAATGAAAATGGGTAAATGCCTTAAAGCCCTTGTTATAACTAGGTGGTCCTGTCAAGTGGGATGCCTTGATGCTGGTGAAAGAATTGATCCAAGGAACTGGAACTACCTTCACCTTGGGTGAAGTGCTTCCTTATGACAATAGCATAAGGTGGTTTAATTTTGCATGCATTATTTGCCTCCCAAGCTCTCATATTACCCACATTTTATTATAAGTTTAAAAATAATTAAGTTTTATCTTGTACATCCTTCATATATTTTTGATGGTAATAACTGTATGTTTGTGGGATAACCTGAGCTTATATGCAACAAGTTTCAAAGCAAATAGAGATACAAGAGCAAAGGTAGAAATTAATGTTGTGTAAGATGTTGAGTAATGTAGTTAACAGTAATGGCAACTGCTAACAGAGGGTTTGAAACTAAATTAATTTGATCATGAGCCTATATATATGGGTATTTACCTGGGTATTTTGTATTTTAATAATAAATTAGTAATGTAGTATTGTACAGTGCAGGAAGGAAAACTAAATGTACCCACAGTGCCATTTTTTTTCTTTTTTACCCTTTATACTGTATATAAATGCACACTAATATAGGGAATTGATGACTTTCTAAATATAACTTTTTTCACGATTTTAAGCCATCCATGTATTACAAAACTATATTTATTATACAATAACACTTTGGAATGAAAACTACAATAATCAATAAAAAAGTAAGTACCGTACCTTAGTCTTTTGCTTGCTTCCTCGTTATTATTGTAATTGCACAAAAGAAATTACGTACATGAACATGCTAAAGGCATTGCTGTATACGACTTCATCCACTGTGAAATTATTATTATTATTATTATAATCAAATAGAAATCCACTGTGAAAGTAAACTTCCAAACAAAATGCAAAAAATATACCATGTCAAATTTACTGAATTTTTACTTTCACTTGTAATTTTATATATTATTATTATAATAAAATAGAAGCGCTAAACCACAGGTTTATACAGCATAATTTTATATAAAATTTGAGTTTTTGAACCTATGGGAGAGTTATTTGGTGTGGAACAGTGGAGGTGGACATGTGCCGGAAAGGAAAATAGCTGCAGAAGTTGGATAAAAAGAACTGGCAGTAAAAGGCTAACTGGCACATAAATGTCGGAGTCATAGGCACTGGAAGCTGTATGACCCTTGTGGGTTTAGTGTTTGGTTCTGATTGTAATACTAATAGGCACTAACAGATCACCCAGGAATGAAAGGTCTTGGATTGCCTCCACATTAAATACAGTACATACAGGAATGCATGATGTCGCCATGCTTGTTTAATACGTAGTATACAGTGGACCTCTGGATTTCGTCAATATAATTCTTTTCAGAAGGCTGTTCGAGTGCCATTACCAAACGAATTTGTTCCCATAAGGACGAATGTAAATTAGATTAGTCCGCTTCAGACCCCCAAAAATACACTTACAAAAGCACTTACAAAAATACACTTGCATAATTGTTCGAGTTGGGAGCTGTACGAAATCCGGGGGTCCACTGTATTTATAGATGGGGTTGTAAGAGAAGTGAATGATTGGGTGTTGGCAAGAGGTGTGGGATTAAGATACAAAGAATCAAACACAAAGTGGGAGTTATCACAGTTGCTTTTTGCTGATGACACTTCTTTTAGAAAAGATTCTGAAGAGAAGTTGCAGTGGTTGGTGGATGAGTTTGGAAGGATATGTAAAAGAAGGAAATAAAAGTGAACATAGGAAAGAGCAACGGGATGAGGATAAAAATCTAGGTAATGAAGGACTATATCAGTGGAGGGAGAGAGAGTGGAAGAAGTTTAATGTTTTCAGATACGTATTTGGGAGTGGACTTGTCAGCAGATGGGTCTATGAAAGATGAGGTGAATCACAATTGATGAGGGGAAAAAGGTGAGTGGAGCACTGAGTCTGTGGAAACAAAGAACATTATTCATGAAAACAAGAGGGGAATGCATGAGAGTACTATAGTGGTACCAACGCTTTTATATGGGTGATGAATGTTGCAACAAGAAAGACCGGAGGCAGTGCAGATGATGTCTCTGAGGTCAATGTGTGGTGTGAATATAATGCAGAAAATTCGTGGTATTTAGTATTATCCAGATGGCTGAGGAGGGGTTGTTGGTGGTTCAGACATTTAGAGAGGATGGAACAAAGTAGAATGACTTGGAGGGCATATAAATCTGTAGTGGAAGGAAGATGGGGTAAGGGTCATCCTAGGGAAGGTTGGAGTGAGGGGGGTAAAGGAGCTTTTGGAAGCATGCCTGAACATGTTAGATAGGACTGTGAGCAAACTAACTTTATAAAAGGATTCAGGAGATGGGAAGTACAGTGCCTGCACTCTGAAGGGTGGAGATCTATTGCAGTTTTTTTAACTGTAGTGTAGGCGTGCCTCAGTGGGAAATGACCAATGTGTTAATAAAAAAAAAAAATGTTTCCACAGAGAAGAGCAGTCAGCAAATCAAGATAATGGAAAAGTTGAGATGCTCTCTAATAAAAAATAATATAATCTAAGCACTCTCAAACACAGAGCAGCTGATTATTATTATAATCAAAACCAAGCACTAAACCCACTAGGGTCATAGTGTTGCAGAGCAGGGGGGTGTTGCTGGATCAGAGTCACAAGGGTGGAGAGGATAACAGAGGTAGAGATAGAAAGGGTTGTAAGGAGTGCTAAATGAAGTATCAAAATTTGTGCAATAAATCAGTTGCTGTCAAAGAGGTTGTCTGAGTCAAATTATTATTATAATCAAATCAAATAATCAAATAGAGTCTGAGTCAAAGGTGGGACCGTCAGCAAGGAGGGAAGATAAAGTAAGGCCATTAGAGTGGAGACAATGTCTGAGGTAAATTCTGCATGCTCGTTGATAGATCAGACAGTCCAACAAAATGTGGCAAACTGAAATTGGAAAAGAGCAGCTGAATCTGTTCATATTGCTCCAAACACAGACTTGTCCAAGGACCTAGTAAAAAAAAAAAAAATTGTTTACTAGAAGTGCAGGGTACAGTTGAAGATGAAAGATGGTGGTTGAATTTCTGAGGACTGTTATGCACTGTAGTACAGAATGACTATGAAGGACAAGGCGGACATTAACGCAATACATGAGATTAACTATAATTAGGGGTCGTCCTAGAAAAGGTTGGAGGGAGGGGGTAAAGGAGGTTTTGTGGGCGAGGGGCTTGGACTTCCAGCAAGCATGTGTGAGCGTGTTAGATAGGAGTGAATGGAGACGAATGGTTTTTGGGACATGACGATCTGTTGGAGTGTGAGCAGGGTAACATTTTGTGAAGGGATTCAGGGAAACCAGTTAATTGATTTAGTTGGACTTGAGTCCTGGAAATGAGAAGTACAATGCCTGCACTTTAAAGGAGGGGTCTGGGATAGCGACAGCTGGGAGGGACTATTCTCAGCTGTCGTATCTGAGCGCCTCTGCAAAGACAGTGATTATGTATGAGTGTGGTGAAAGTGTTGAATGATGATGAAAGTATTTTCTTTTTGGGGATTTTCTTTCTTTTTGGGTCACCCTGCCTCGGTGGGAGACGGCCGACTTGTTGAAAAAAAAAAAATTATAATTACGTATAATCATGGGGGAGCGCTAAACCCTTAGGATTATACAGCGCATGTGGGGGGGGGCATGGAAGGTATTCAGGCTCAATTCAGGGAACTGGAGCACAGATCCACTTCCCTAGATCAATAGCCCCTCACCAGCATCAAGGAACCTCCCTTGAGGGGCCAATACATGACAGCAATGAGCATTGCATTTAACTCTGCTGTGAAAACACTAGCTAATTCTAGTAAATGACTGAATTTTTTTCAGGAAAAACTGCTGCATATGCAACAGCATGAATGGAGATATTCAACAAAGATCAAGCATGAACTTATAGCAGGCAAGGTTTTGATTATTATTATAATCAAATAGAGGCAAGGTTTTGAACATGGGTATACACTATATAAATTATTATTATAATCAAAAGAAGCACTAAATCACAAGGGTCATACAGTGCAGCAGGGCAGGGCAGGATGCAGGGAGAATGGGTAGTAAGAGGGAGAGGGATGATTAGTAGGTACAGTATATAAAGGGAAGCACTAAACCCATAGGGGTCAAGACCCCTCGCCAACAACCTTCTTCAAAAGAAAAAATCTTATTTAATTGGGGAGCAGCAGTAAACCCTTAGTCACAGTACTCAAGAAATGGGGAGTATTCATGTTTGTTATAAGGGGAACTTTAGTCCAGTTTCTTGGATCAAGAGCCCCTCACAGGTACCTAAGGCACCAATACCTTTGTGTGGTGATAAAATACTAAAAATTGTAGTTGCAAATTTTTTTTTCCACAAGATTACCCTGTGAGTATTCACGATGATGTCATCCACCACAAAGTTGTTGCTTTTGGGTAACAATATAATCAATTTGAGTGCTAAACCCATATGGAACTTACAGCATTATGATTTAGGGTATAAACAGGGCTGGAGTAACTAAAGTCGAACACCAGGTGACTATAGTCTCACCATGCCCACAAGGGTCATAAATTATTATACATAATCAAATAAAGCGCTAAACCGACAAAGGTCATGCAGCGCTGTGGGGCAGAAAATAGTGCAGCATCTATAAACAGCTAGTTGGAAAGGGGATCAGAGGTGAGGGAAGAAAAGAGCTGGGACACTAAAGGCTATATGTCAAGGTACAAGGGTCATAAAGTACTGCTCCTTGCCTTAGAATTTAACACGGGTCCCTTTGGTTGAGATTTCAGCACTATTGCTACTATAATGCTTTGTTTATTTTAACCTTTTCATAAATGCTGTAATAACCATAAATCATTACTGGGCAAGATGAATCATGATCCACAATTCTAACATGATTATTAAATTTCTCAACATTAATAAAATTAGGTTATCCAAACCCCTCAAGGGAGGTTCTTTGATGCTCGAGTTTATCTTGATTCAAAGAAATGGACCTACAGTCTACTTCCTGGATCAAGCCTCAATACCTCTCATTCCCCCAAAAGCTATACGACCCCTATAGTTTTAGCGCTCCCCTAACCCTTGAATATAATAAATAGGTATGAAAACATTATCCCCCGACCCCATTGGGGGTAAGGGGTACTACTGTATCGTGAAGTGGAAGGAAAATAACACACAATATGATATAAAAATTCTTATTCAAATGATGGAATGAAAATGTCACACCAGTTCCATAAGCACAAAGCATCAACAGGTAGTCAAGAATAGAATAAGAAAATGCTGCAATTCACCCATCTCAGAGAACTCCCAGACTTTTAAAAAATATTTTGTCCATATGACAGCATTTTGCTTTAAATTCCCGCTGACAACAATACTGTACATCTAGCCATTCAAAGATTAATATACTATTACTGCAAAAAGAATTACGGCAATTTTTTTATGCTTCAACTCAAGGGAGGTGCCTTGATGCTAGTGAGGGGCTCTTGATCCAAAGATCTGGGCTTATCCCCCTTGGATCAAACCTAAATCCCCTTTATTTCTCCAGGCACTGGAGGACCCCTATGGGTTTAGTGCTTCCCCTTGATTAAAAGTTCTATGCATCATCCTTCCAGCCTAAAAAATTCTTCAGACAAAACTTAAGAAAACATCTTGAGATTTTTGTGGACCAAGGCAATCCATATTATATTTATGGGGAAGCACTAAACCCATAAGGGTAATATAGTGCCTGACAGTCATTAAGGTTTGATCCAAGGAAAGGGAGGACAAGTCCAATGTGTAATCCATAAATACACAAATTAAAAAAATATTTAGTTGTACCATAGCAGGGATATAAAACTGAAGGAAAATGTCTAAGCATGGGGAGTTGGAACCCGAGGCCATACTGCACCTGGAGAATGGGAGGCATTCTTGTTTAATTCAAGGGGAGAATGTCTAGTTCTTTGAATTAAGAGCCCCTCACTAGCATCAAGACACCTCCCTTGAGGGTAGGAAAATGTCTTAATACTGTATTTTGCACATAATACAAAGATACTGGTCATGAAAATTAGGCCATTATAAAAATAAATGATTAATGTTTAGTATCAAATAACATGGGTCTACATTTAACTTTCTTCTTCATACAGAAGGCAAATTTAAAAATTTAAAATAAGGTGTACGGTACTTACATAACACTTGCCATTACATGCAAATCTTTATCAAGATTATACTGATACAGGCCGAGTGCCATGGGTAAGAAACAGCATGGACCTGTTGACTTTCTCCTTACACCAAGTTTTAAATAAACAGTGACCTTATATGACCATGTACCTGCATCACTTAATTTACTGTCACAATACCTATTCTCACTTTAAACAGGTTTTCATGTTTAAGGTTTTGTACAGTATTACATTAGTTATACCTTAGTCAAATGTAACAATTAAAGGTCAGCTAAACTTCAAAAAGAATTATGCCTGAACTTTAAATACGTTTAATTCCAGTTAAAGTATTTGTAAATATTTCTATTATTCATAAAACTTAGAATAAGATGTATGCTGTTTTTATACAAAATAATAATACATATATAACATCCTACAAAGAATTCCTTACTCTGAATTTACATGTATATATTTAATTTTAAATTCACTTTAGGTCACAAGAAAGATACAATATGGCATAAAATGTAGATTTTATGTATGTACAAGATCTCCACTTGATTTTTGTTAATCTACATTAATGGTCTGAAAGGACCAACTGACATGTCAGCATGAACACACAGCATAAAGACTGTCCCCAAAAATATATACTGTGTATGTATATATAGCAATTACAGAAACAATAATGCTATTTACGCACCTGCATACACTTGTTGAGCAGTCAAGGTTGAGAAAAACCAATAAAATGGACAATATACCAGCACTGTAACTTTTGATTCTAAAGTGAACATACATTTTGCCATCTAAGTTTTATTAGATGGTATATGTTTAGCGAAGAACCTTGACACTGCAATTACTAGATTGTTATAAACTGTATTTTTGCAACTTAATCACAATGAAAAAAAAAAAATTCCAAGTCCTTTCATGTATAAATCACAAGGAGCACACTTTAGGAAATTAGTAACAAGTGGTTTATACAGGGGTGTGTGTGTGTGTGTGTATAATATATATATATATATATATATATACACACACACAGCATATAAAAGAGGACTGCACCTCACCTATGGATTGACCAGACTACATTATGACAATCAGATGAGTGACTATCACCCAGGAATAAAGCTTTCATATTTTATTAATTACAATTAGACCCAGTTTATTATTACCAAACTTATGTTCAAATTACAATCAGCAGTAGATTTATATCTCTTTTTGTTCAACCACTGATTAACATGTAACAATTTTCTTATTTCTCCATGATTATAACAATTAAAAATGGCTTCTGTGAATGAAGTAAAATCTTGGCCAGATAAATGTACTATAATGTATTTTTGTTTAATATTAAACTTTTACCATGTTCTGTATGAACAATCTTATGAACATTCTCTGGAGAATTCATCTTTTGAAGTACTTTTTTAAAAACATTAAAAATTTTTGAGTAAATAAAGAATCAGGTTTACATATGGCAGTGTTTTTATTGCAAAAGATTTTGGGCATCTTATGTTGACAGGTTATTTCATATACTACCTTCATTTCTTTACCTATTAATTTTAGGCTACAAACTTACAACTCAAAAACAGATCAAATTTTTTTATTTATGCAAATATTTTAATCATCAGGTTATTGGTTAATAACTATGATAAATGTTATAAGGAAATCAATGACTGAAAAAAAAATCTCAAACAAGTGCCAATTGTGATCTGCACTAAAGTCCAGAACATTATAAGCTGGGCACAATCACAATAAAATAATTAAACCAGTATGGGCACAGTGCTACAGTAGTATTCACTTGTTAATAAACCTGTTATGCTAGTTTTAATCTATGATGACGAACTAAGTTAGTGTCACACGACAGCCATGTGGCAAAGTCCAGTTCAGAGGATGTGCAATCCTGTATGCAAGCCACCTATAGCTAATTTCCTTCACTGTTCTTTTGAGAATGTGACTGATACATCACTAAAAGACTGAATTTTTTCATATTTACATTGTGTGTACGTGTCAAATTTTCCAAGTATATAAACATTCATGCAATACAGGACTAAGGTGAAGACTTCATAATTATTAAATGCTTCCCTTTCACTTGGCAACAAGAGTAACTATCTCAACTGCCTGTATTTTATACCTTTTATAGAAAAGCTGATAAATTTTAATATACAAAATATATATATAAATCATTAACCCCCAGTAACCACCTTTCAAAGAGGATTAAAACAAATGAAATTAAGATCAAAATAATTAGTGATGAGTTGTGTAAAAATGTTCACCCATTTCCAAAACTGTCATGGTTGGGAAGGAGTGCTTTACAATTATTTTACGAGATGTAATATTAACCCTAATTAGACTAACATTTACTGATCATAAAGGAAAGAGGAATACTTACTATACCCTTTACATTTAGAAAGCTGTGATTATCTAAACAATCTAATAACCAAGGTGCACAAAAATATAACTCCAAAAAATAAAACCCATCACCTCAAACTCCTATAAAGAAATCCTCATTATTAACGATACCAAATCACCCGAGAGGCTCAAAATTAATAAAATGATAGCTTTAATATCTTTTAGGACCACAGAAGTGAAATCACACAAATTAGAGCGAGGCTTCTATATGAATAGAAACAATGATCAGCAATATTAACATTAAAGTGTCATCTTACTTTGGCAACATTTTATCCAAAGTGTATTTTGCCTTCACACAAAATCATTTGGAAAATGACACCTGATGAATGTTACAAATTAAAAAAAAAAAAAAAACATGTAATCTGAATATAGCAAATGACAGGTTTCAATTAGTATTCATCCTACATTAATGACAAAAAATAGTCCACGAGATCTCTGTGCCAAGCTAAGTGATTTCCAGGACTGTAAATGTGTGTGAAAGCACAGACATCTATACAATCATGCATGCATACCTCTAAGTAAATACATATGAATAATCAGTCACATGAGCACTAGTCACATCCTCATTTAAACACGCTCATATACAGGTATACTTACACACAGACCATGCTGCAAGGGCACAAGTCTTTATTTTGCACTCTGTACACTTACCCTCATACAGTACCAGTTTTCAGCAGTTATATTTTGCATTAATTCATCTAAGCAAAATGTTTTTATTTGCTATTGCTTTCCCATTTAATAAATTAAAACACCAGAAGGCATCTTTTCCTTTAAATACTTTTTTCTTGCATTTTGAGTGGTATAAAATTATTTGAGGAATTATTAAATTGCTTACATCAGATCCCATTCAAATTTTTATTAAATATCTTCAATTTCAAATATTAAAGATCTTTTATATATGGAAATACTGTACCATGTAAACAATATTTATGAAAAAAATTATATTTAAGTCCTTATTGTGTTTTGTCAGAGTTAAGGTATTCCTCTTCATTCTCGATGTATAAGTACAAATATCCCTAAACCAGCTAATACAGCATACTGAAAAAGGAAAACAAAAAACAAATTAATGGTCACCAAATATTCATGTTTTAACAAAAGATTTACTAATTAAAAGGCTGAGAGCCAAGCTAAATTTACTTTATACCAAAACACACTTGTCTGTAGACTGTACAGTAAGACCCCCTGTATCTGCGGAGATACATTCCAAGGACCTGCCGTGGATACTGAAACCATGGCGAGTAGCAAACCCTATATACAAGTCCTATACATACCTACTATAAAGTTTAATTGACAAATTATGCACAATAAGTGGAGAATTATCACTTTTTCACTGATGGAAAAAACTTCACAGCTTCTCTTAGGCCTTTAAGAACTGCCAGCTTTTCTACTTTTGCCCTTTGGGGCCATTATTATGCAGAATTAAGAGGTATTTTTGGGCCACAGTAAACCGTGGATAATTAAAACCGCAGATATCGAATCAGTGAATACGGGGGTTCTACTGTATTTCACGAAGCACTAAATCTGTGTTGGTCATTCAATGCAAAGTGTGGTGGAGGCTCAATCCTCTGTACACTTATCACAACCCAGTATTTAATCGAAGAAACTGTGAAAGTGGCAAACTTCTTAATGTGAAGTGTGTTTTGGATATCAATTTGAGCAACACTAAATTGGAAAACTAATGAAAAAATACTGTTATTCAGTGAATAGTAATCCAGATTAACCTTTTCACTGTTGTGACTATGAAATTAAGTGTAACAATTTGTATGTAAAAAAAATAATGCTATCTTTTAAAATGGTTGAGAATTTTTTTATGAAGGTATGAACACCAAAAAATGTGCAATTTAATGAAAAATCTTATGAAATTACACAGGCATAAAAACAGAGGTTTGAGCACAATTTCAGCATCAGCAATTTAACCCACTTTGAGACCTATTTTAAACTGACCCAGTTCCTGGCTATTAATGCCACCATATAAATTGCCCATAAGTGGGTAATTTGCCCTAATTTAGAAAAATTCAATGAATTCTAATTCAAAAACCAAAGTCCAAAGGAACACTAGGCATTCCAGCTTCTAAACAACCTTTCCTCTGTTTACTAATCATGTTCCTTTGCCTCTGCTATATAATACTTGCCCTCCATTTTGAATCCATCACCATAAAAAAAAAAAAAAAAAAAAAGTTTCCCCTATTTCTCAGATTATAAGATTTAACAAAGCATGAGTGGTCATGGTTTTGATCCTCAATTGAAACATGAAACAGTAGGAGGGGGAGGGGGTAAACAGGCTGTGAGGGGCCCTCTACCCTTCCTCAGGAAAAGGGCCAAAATTTAATATTTCAGCTACTTTGAGACCTACTTCAGGCCACATCCAGTCTGAAACCAATCAAAATCATCTTCATCAACTGACACCAAGAAAAAACCAATAAAACCATAAAAATCACCCTAGAAAACACCTAAACTTTGCTATTTTAACCCAAACACAAGGTTAGAGGTCCACCGTTTTCCATCATGCACTAGATGGGTAGAATTTTTTTTTAATTTACACCCACTGGACAAACCTATTCTCTCATGCCTAGAAAAAAAATTGCCAATTATAACACATTTAAGGGACTACGATTAAGACTTGGATCTATGGATGCAACACTGGCCTCGAATAATGTAGAGCTATGTGAAGGACAATGAGAACATAGTACTTTTTTTAGATACTGTACATAGTATGATATTACTCAAATTAAAAAAATATGTTAATAAACTCACCTTAAACTTTGGATAATCATTCATGATGATTGTCACTATGCCAATGAATGGAACATAGCCTCGCGCTCGTCCCACAACATCTTTGCGATTTAACCAAGCCTGTCCATTGGCATACAGGCCACGGTCATCTACATTATTGTTGTCACCCTTTGTCAAGAACTTTACAGTTCCATCTTCTCTGCAAGTAAAATATTAGTAATTGTATATACGTAACAAAGAATACGTGTATTCAAAATATGTTTAGCATATATGACTGACCAAGTTAAGAACACTGTAGCAACATACTTTTCATGAACCTTCATGACACGATGAACAATTGGAATATCTCGTCCTTCAACCTTGAAGACTACAATCTCCCCAGCACGGATGGGTTCATGGTCATAGTTGGTTAGGAAGAGAAGATCCCCTCGATGAAATGCTGGTTCCATGCTCCCACTGTTAAATGCAAAACATAATTTTAAATATATTTTTAATTTTCGACTATTGATTACAAATTTTTTTATCCTTCACAATAGCTCAAAGCTGCCCTAGTACAAAACTGCACAATTAAAATAAATGCAACCGGCCTGTGCAAAGATGATTATCAGTGGATGGAATAACAAGGAAAAAACTGCACTGGTTAACCCTCCTTTCTGATGTACAGAATATCAAATATTTATGAATATAGTACAGTTGCAGTTAATGAGTATGTGGAAGTAAAGAGATTTTTTGTAACACTGGACGATCTCCCACAGAGGCAGGGTGAACCCCCCCCCCAACAAAACAAAAGTCTTTTTACATTTAATAATTTGGGCAACCCTGCCTCAGTGTGAAACGGCCGATGTTTTAATAAAAAAAATTTAGTAATTTATACAGAAGGGGTTACTAGCCTCTAGTTCCTGGCATTTTAGTCACCTCTTACAACACACATGGCTTACGGAGAAAGGATTATTCTCCACTTCTCCATGGAAATTCACTTCCATGATACTGTGTGATAATAGAATAGGCTTATATGAAATATCAGTTAAAATCCTCTATTATTCCTTTTACAACAGCTTAAACTAATTAATAATACAGCAAAAGCATACCTGAGCACCACTACAATGGGACTTTCACTGCCTGTGACAACCATCAGTCCCTTCCAGATCATAAGCGCTGATGAAACTATCATAGCAAAGTTCAGCACTTGATAGAAGAGCTGAAAAAAAAGAAAAAGACATGGTTGTTGCTGTACTTTAAAAATACATAATTAGTACTGTACATAATAACTACAGCTTATCAAAGTATGTACTCTACTCTATCTGATGGTTTGTTGATATAAATAAATGAAAAAGTAAAAAGGGGTTTAGTCATCCCAGTAAGGGTTGGAGGGAAGATGTGAGGTTTTAATTATTATTATAATCAAAGAAAGCACTAAACTGACAAGGGTCATACAGCGCTGCGGGGTAGTAAGTAGTGCGGAGGTTACAATCTGCTAGTTGGAGAGGGGATCAAAGGTGAGGAAAGAAAAGGGATGGAAGGAACTCTAAGGGCTGTGTGTCAAAGTTTGTATAATAAGGCAGTTGCCGACAAAGTCAAAAAGTGCTTGGGAGTCAAAGGTGGGATTGTCTGCAAGTAGAGAAGATAAAGTAAGAGTGGTAGAGCAGTGGTGTCATTGAAAGTGAATCCTGTGAGCTCGCTGGTAAATCAGGCAATCGACAAGGAAGTGAAGAACCAAAATAGGGACCTGACAAGCCTCACAGAGGAACAGGGCGTCTGTCCATGAGATACCCATGGGTAAGGAGTGTATGACCAATGCAGAGCTGGGAGAGCGCAGTCTCCCGAGAATGGCAACGGTGGTAGGAAGATGGCCACAAACCTAAAATTATTATTATAATCAAATAGAAGCGCTAAACCACAGGGGTTATACAGCGCTGCAGGTTATTGTAGGATGCAGGGAGAGTGGGTTGGAAGAGGGAGATGGACGATTAGTAGGGTATGGAGTGCAAGATGACGGTGGATAGTGCAGGGGTGGAGGGTAGCAAGAGATCGAGGTAGAAGGGACTGCGGGAGGTGCTAGAGGTATAATCTTCAGAGTTTGTGTAGTAAGTCAGTTTCTGTCAAAAAGTCAATGAGAGAGTCAGGATTAAAGGAGGGTCCATCTGCAAGAAGGGAAGGTAAAGAAAGGGCCGCAGAGCGAAGACGTCGTTGGAGGTAAATTCTGCGTGCTCGTTGATAGTTGGGGCAGTCCAACAGGATATGTCGAACAGACACTGGAACCTGACAATGCTCACAGAGAGGGGCAGGGAGCCTCTCCATGAGATACCCGTGAGCAAGACGAGTGTGGCCGATGCGAAGACGGGAGAGAGTAGTCTCCCAACCTCGACATTGGTGACAAGAAGGCCAGAAACCACAAACCTAAAAGCGGTTTAATAGAGCGCAATTTGTTATGGTGTATGCCCATCCACCATTGTTGCCAACAACTGCAGAGACTGGCAGAGACGACTGTAAAATAGTCCCTGTACAGAATATCCCTTTAAGAAACCAGAATCATGCATATACAAGTTGATTGTGTCGTTCTGCTGCAAGCGGTGGATGAATGATAAGGCTTCGGAGGCTTCTTTCTTTATTGAGAGATCGTGGGGTACACAGGCAGTGTGTTTAAGTTGCCCTGGCCCTGAGGGAGCCATGTCCATGCAAGGGAGAGAGGAGTAGGCCTTGTTTCCTCTAGGATGCTTGGATGATTTGAGAGAAAGGAACATGGTGGGGCAGACTGAAGTGGGTATGGGCCTATAGGTGGCAGCACGAGCATAGCACAAAATTTGAACTCAGCTAGCAGACAGCATAAGCTGTCTATGCAGACAGTACAGGCTGTCTACATGCACCGCTGAGCGTGCAGCAGCATCTGCCTGCTCATTGCCCTGCACACCGTGACCAGGGACCCAGCAGAAAACATCTTTATTCTTGCTAGATATGCGACACAACCAATGTTGAATATGGAGGACTAATGGATGAGGGGAGTCGAATTGTTTAATGGCTTGTAAAACACCGAGGGAATCCGAAATGATCACGAACGTTGAAGGAGACATATATATATATAATACGAAGAAGTGCTATGAGGATGGCATACAACTCAGCAGTAAAGACACTAGCCGAGTCCAACAAGTGGCCTCGGAGAACTTCATCAAGAAATACTGCTGTGAACCCAACACCATCAGAAGATTTAGAACCATCTGTATACACAGCAATGTCATGAGCACGTAACCAGAAGTGCTCGAGAAAAAGAGAGCGAGTATCAGGAGTAAGGTGACGTTTTAAACAGTAAGGTCCATGTGCATTCATGTTTGTTTTTGACAAGTGAAGACAAGGGTTTGATGCACTGCACTGCCACGTAACATTTATTATGGGATCTGGGGAAACCAGTTAGCTAT
This sequence comes from Cherax destructor, assembly GCA_009830355.1. Classification (NCBI taxonomy): domain Eukaryota; kingdom Metazoa; phylum Arthropoda; class Malacostraca; order Decapoda; family Parastacidae; genus Cherax; species Cherax destructor. Next base: position 110,031 of record WNWK01005845.1, read on the forward strand.
ACTAAAATTCTGGAGGTGGGAGGCACAGGAATTGCACTCTGAAGGAGGGCTAGAGATGTTGCTGTTTGTAGGGTAATTTGAATTGTGATATTTGCAGACTACTAGCAAGAATGCTATTAAATGAATTATGGTGAATGTATATTTTTGGGGGCCACCTTTGCTTGATGAGAGATAGCCAATGTGGTAAAAAAGTTGATGTATTTCAATCACTACACAATCAGAGAAAGGTATCCCAATGTTACACAACCCCTGTTCCCTGCACATTAGAGGAATAGTGTTAAGTGTGGCAGAAGTTTACAATGCAGTTAAATATTAGTACGTACAGTGGACCCCTGGTTTACGTACGCTCCAAACTCGAACAATAATGTAAGTGTATTTTTGTAAGTGCTTTTGTAAGTGTATTTTTGGGGGTCTAAAAGGACTAAACTAATTTACATTATTCCTTATGGGAACAAATTCGTTTGGTAACGGCACTTGAACAGAATTCTGGAACAAATTAATTACGTAAACCGGGGTACCACTGTATTTATAATGTGAAGTAAATCAGAAGCATTCACAAATTAACAGACACTAATATCCCAACTTGTGGTGCCTCAACTCTTTTTGTTATTGTCATCGGTGTGTGAACAATTACCTCCGAGTAAAAGCCTTATGCTGGATGCAGTTTTCACCCTGCATTTTGCATAGAAGTATTTGAGATTTCTCTTTGCTCTCTGTATGTCCTGGACTTTATGATGCAGTCAGTCTGCTCTCCATTATTCCCCATTTCTCCACCCAGAGTTTCTCAATGAGTGTGCTGCCTTTAGTCAACTTTGCCTGTAGAGGGAGTGCCTGCCTCTCAAATTCGCATCTCTCTCCTTTATCATAGAGGTTTACATTTGGAATGTACTTCGAGCACTAGAGCGCTCATCCTTCTGAGGATGAGCTGTAGTGCTCATCATGGGTGGTAATGTCATCATCCCAGCACACCTCGCTAAGTTTGCAATTTATTTGGTCCCTTTGATGATGTTTTCATTGAAGTTCAATCTGTTTCTCTGTTCCAGTCTACTGCATTGTGGTCACTGTCCTGCAATGGGAAATCCATTGGCCCACTCTTGGTCAACTTTTTTATGGATAATATCAGACAGCTAAAACTTGATTTATTTATGGAATAATTCTAGTTTGATTTATTAACACTAACACACACTACAGTGGTACCTCGAGTTACAAGCTTAATTCGTTTCAGAAGGCTGTTTGAGTGCTGATACCAAACAAATTTGTTCCCATAAGGAATAATGTAAATTACATTAATCTGTTTCAGACCCCCAAAATTACACTTACAAAAGCACTTACAGAAATACACTTACATAAGTGTTCGAGTTAGGAGCTGCTCTTAAGTCGAGGTACCACTGTACTTCCTTACCAAATATGGTTGAGATATGTAGATGACATTCCTGTATGTCCAAACTGGCAATCTGAAACCATCCTAGGCAAATTAAATAATTTGTAGCTTCCAAAAATTTTAATAAAACATGTCGCCCATATGTGTATTTTTGTAAATGCTTCATGCTAGCTTGCAATGAAAGGTTTAATAAATAAAAGTTGTCAAAGAGCGGGCATTGACGTGGCTTATATAACAACCGATTATTAGTAGAAACTAAACCCAAAGGCAATGTTGAGAAAGGTGTGTCCTTTCCTCTCTACAGGCATTGCCTTTTTATTTAGAGTATGCAATTAACATAATTATGAATAAAAGGCACATATTAATGCAGAAGAGATGTTTGAACAGGTAGTGAAAGCAGCAGTGTGTTTATTGTGCACCTGACTGCAACCACAATAATTTTCATAAATAAAAATAGCTTTTCTTTACAAAATAAGTTAAAGCTGTTATAAAAAGTTTATCCCTAATTACACTATGTTTCTAAGCTCAAAGAGGTTATGTCTGTCGAATTACATTCCTCTGCTAGGTATATTGGCAAAACTAAGACATCAACTGAGGGTTAGCATCTTCAAGCACTTGGGCAGATCTATTAGAACAAACAGGCAATTAAATATTACTATGTATATATCCATGCATGTACATATGAATACTTGCAAATTTATTTGTATATACAATTTATGCATACATGTGCATATACAATACATTTCTATCACCATCTGGAGGGAGATTCATCTGTAAAAACATGCATTTGTGGTCACAGTGGGACCCATGTTAATCTCCCTATGGTGTATAAATATACCTAGCTGGACGAATCTTATTGTAGCCAGCTGGCCCAGTGGCCTGGAGTTTTACAACTAACTTGCCAGGAGTTCTAACCCCACCTGGACCATGGTTTCTTTGCAATCGTGTTATTACGATTTCACGAGTCACAAGTTCAGATGACTCTTGAAATCTTTGTAAATGTTAAATGACCTTAAAACTTTTTTAATCTTCATTAATAATTTTATGGATATGATGATAATTTAAAGAAATTCCAGTTAAAGAAACCTTTAGAGAATGTTTTGCCTGCATAACAAGCTGTCAGACAAAATGCCTTAAAAGAAAAATTCTCATTGGACTCATAAAACTTTATTGTACACCTGGTCACTTTTGATATAGTTATATTAAAAAGACAAATTTGATATAACTGAATGTCTAAACAAAACCTACTTATTATGAAGAACACTTTGGGAAAACTAATCCTAGAATTCACATACTGTACTACTAAATTCTAGTCACAGTACGTATAAAATTTTAGGCAATACCAGATATGTAATTTACATGAAATCAATGATGTGCATTTTATGAAGCGATAGAATTATAGTGGTGATAATACTGCACGAGTATTTACAAGCATTTACTGGATATAATATTTGAGTGAAATTTAATAGGCATTTTTATTTTTAACAATGTTAAGCTGTTGGCAGATTGGAAACTGCTGGCATTTTGAGCCAGTAAGTGCCATAGTTTGGCCCTTTCATTGGCATGGAGTTTCTGAACAAGTCGAAATGTACACATGGTAGTATATTAAAGAAATATCTGTAGCTCGCATCCTTGTATGCAAATAAAGTTTCTTTTACCTGTTATTTGTAACTTGCATAAAAATTGTCGATATTCATATTACATTTTTTAATGCCAAAAAATATAATGAGGCTTTTGTGCCAAGTACTTGCATTAAATAAAGTTAAGAAAACAAAAAATAAAAAAAAAAAAACTTATTTGGGAAGAGCTACACATATTTGACATGAAAATGTACAGTGATCTGGAAAGCACATATTTTCATTTTAATCACATAAAGCACCTGGGAGGCATTCAGATTTGATCCAAGGAAGGGAAGAGTAAGTCCATTTTTTTTTTCATAAGATCCCTTATGAAGAACACTTTGGGAAAACTAATCCTAGAATTCACATACTGTACTACTAAATTCTAGGTTTCAGATGTACAACTGTACATTACACACTGTAGATTTACCCTGGGGCTGCAGCTCATATGTCAGTTTACATGCGGCCAGCAGTAACAACCTGGTTGATCAGGTCCTGATCCACCATGAGACCTGGTCACAGACCAGGCCACAGACCTCCAAAAACCCCTCCAGGTATAGGATCGTTTCTTATACATTAGTATTATCAAGAAGTGCTAAACCTACAAGGGTCATACAGTGCAGCGGTTATAAGTTATATCTCACTGTATTTCATGAAGCAATAAACCCGTGTGGGTCATTCAGTGTGATGTCTCTTAAGGCATTTGATGTACCGTTTAGTTAGAGATTTAAGATAGTTTACATGTAATAAAACATTATTAGGCACAAAACAAAGCAACTAATATGCAATGCAATTCTGGAATACCACTTGCAGTATAGTGCACATGTACTTTCAAATTAGGTGCAACATGCCTCTAATCCCAAGAAAATCTGGGCTGGATACATAGCACTAATACTGGATATTTACAGAAAACCCTGCCATCCCACTCAGCACCACCTGGATGGCAGCTGGAC